>JADRCD010194093.1:0-12937 GCA_019843815.1 Montemys delectorum | reverse complement strand
GATGCTAAACAGCACTTTTTTTTTTTTTTAGATATTTTCTTTATTTACATGTAAATTTCTCCTTTCCCAGTTTCCCCTCCCAAGAACAAACAAACAAACAAACATAAACAACAAGAACAAACTCCTGTTGCCTCCCCCTTCCCCATGCCTGCCACCCCACCATCTCCCACTTATTGGCCCTGGCATTCCCCTACACTGGGGCACAAAACCTTCCCAAGGCCGAGGTCCATTCCTCCTATTGATGATTAAATTTGCAATCCTCTACTATGCACATGCTGCCAAAACAATCAGCCCCACTATGTATAGCCCTTGGTTGGTAGTTGGGTCCCTGGGAGCTCTGAGGGTACTAGTTAGTTCATATTGTTGTTCGTCCTAAGGGGCTGCAAACCCTTCAGCTCCATAAATCCTTTCTCTAACTCCTTCATTGGGGATCCTGTACTCAGTTCAATGAATGGCTGTGAGCCTCTACTTCTGTATTAGTCAGGTATTGTCAGAGCCCATCAGGAGACAGCTATATCCGGCTGGCTTGTCCTTCCTTCAGTCTCTGCTTCATAGTTAGTCTCTGCAACTTCAGCAAAGTAGCTGGATATAAAACTAACTCAAGCAAATCAGAGGCCTTCCTCTACACAAAGGATAAACAGGCAGAGAAAGAAATTAGGGAAACAACACCCTTCACAATAGTTACAAATAATATAAAATACCTCCGTGTAACTCTAACTAAGCAAGTAAAAGATCTGTTTGACAAGAACTTCAAATCTCTGAAGAAGGAAATCGAAGAAGATCTCAGAAGATGGAAAGATCTCCCATGCTCGTGGATTGGCAGGATTAATATATTAAAAATGGCCTTCTTACCGAAGGCAATCTACAGATTCAATGCAATCCCCATCAAAATTCCAACTCAATTCTTCCCAGACTTAGAAAGAGCAATTTGCAAATTCATCTGGAATAACAAAAGACCCAGGATAGCCAAAACTATTCTCAACAATAAAGGAACCTCTGGTGGAATCACAATCCCGGACCTTAAGCTGTACTACAGAGCAACTGTGATAAAAACTGCATGGTATTGGTACAGTGACAGGCAGGTAGATCAATGGAACAGAACTGAAGATCCAGAAATGAACCCACGCACCTATGGTCACTTGATCTTTGACAAAGGAGCTAAAACCACACAGTGGAAAAAAGATAGCATTTTCAACAGATGGTGCTGGCTCAACTGGCGGTCAACATGTAGAAAAATGCAAATTGACCCATTCCTTTCTCCTTGTACAAAGCTCAAGTCCAAGTGGATCAGGGACCTCCATATCAAACCAATACATTGAAACTAATAGAAAATAAAGTGGGGAAGAACCTCGAGCAAATAGGCACAGGGGAAAATTTCCTGAAGCTGATCTTAAGATGACAATCATAATGATGGTTTGTTTCTTAATCATTAACTTCTCAAAGCTCAGTAATGAGTCATTTAGGACAGAAGAGAGAAAGTAAGCCAGATTTAGCTCTAATATGAATCAAAATTTGGAGACTATTCAGCATGGAATAGGCAAACAATTGTCATAAGCTATGTGATGGAGTGTTCCTTCTAAAGTAGGAGGGTGCAGTATGAATGGATTGTGCAGTGTAAATAGGTCTTCAGTTGGTGGTATGTAAAAGCAGCTATACATAACTACAGCATGTTTGTATGTGTATGATGATTTACAACAAGCCAGCTTAGTCAAGAATGATAAAAGGCCAGTGAGTAATTGTATCTGGCAGAGAAAATGGGGACTCCTACATCTTGATGGGCATGTGAATTTCTCAACGTGTACATCATTGTCAAAAATCAAACTATATATTTAAGATCATTTATGCATTTCAATGGATAAAAATTATACCTCTGTTTTAAAAGTTCCTCCCAAAGAACATATTAAATATCCATAAAATAGCCTTTAAACATTTCACTTATAATAATAGCCATTTTTTTTGCAGGACCTAAAATGTTGAATTATTGAGATTATGTGCAATTTTAACTTTAATGTGTTATAATAGCCCTAACTCTAAAAAATTATCTCTGTGTGAATAGATCATATATTTTGTTTCAAATTAATAATCATTATATATTTTAAAGTACTCTACTATCAGGAACAAAGATAAAACAAATAGAAAGGCATGTATACATACACAATATTGTTCTTTGAATTAGCTATGTTTGTTGAGATATTTCTATGATTTTGGAAGTCTCCTATTTTTGACTCTTATAAATTTCATTTTTTTTCTTGGTAAGGAATAAACAAATGCATAGAATTAATTTTAGAAGCATGAGAAATATTTCACAAAAGTAATAATAAATTTATATAAATATGACATGCAGAATATATGCATATATGAATATGTATACTTAAAAATTAGAGCTGCTTCTCATAATACAGCATTGTCATAACATATTGTGAACAACACTCATTTCTAGATCAAAGGGAATATATGGAATCTACAGAAAAAGTAAAATTTATCTAGTGTTAAATATCATTGCCAGAAAAACTAACAGATCTTCTTATATGAAACTTAAGATATTTTTTGTGCTAAATCAGTGGCTCTCAACACCTGGATTGTGACTTCCTTGAGTGAAAATCGCTACACAGGGTCACATATCAAATATCCTGCATATTAGATATTTACATTATGATTCATACCAATAGCAAAATTATAATTATGAAGTAACAGTGAAAATAATTTTATGGTTGGGGTTACCACAATATGTATTAAAGTTTACCATTTTAAAGGAACTATATCAAAGGGTCACAGGTTCAAAAAAAATTGAGAACCATTGTGCTAAACCAAAGGAAGGTGATATATATCAGGTAGATAGAAATAAAGACACGATGTTTGGTAATGCAGACATAACTGGATTCTTACACTGATTTGTACTTGTCTGGCACCAAGATTTCTATGAATTGCATATCTTGTGGTACATTTACAGCTGAGAAACTAATTTATCTTCTGTGATAATAGATTATTTTCCAATTCTGAAGTGAAAGAGGAAAAAGTTAAGATGGAGAGTGAGGAGGAAGACAAACCCTGATTTCTAGAAAGTCTATGTCCATGAACATTGGTCACACACACACACACACACACACACACACACACACACACACACACACACACGAGAGAGAGAGAGAGAGAGAGAGAGAGAGAGAGAGAGAGAGAGAGAATAGAAGGGTCTATGGCTACATCTACCATGTTTATATTAATAAGGAAACTTTGGTAGAAGATTAGGTTATTGGGAGAATCAGTGGTTTTTAATACCAGTTTAATCACTGAATATTCTAAAATTTGCTCTTAGAGATATCACGGATAGATATGTAGAGTTCATGAATCTACAACCAGAAATGTGGTTAAATCTAAAGAAAGGAGAGAGATAAGGTAATCCTATAGGACTTCTTTCAGCTTCAGAGTTATCTGAGAATGTGGCATGTGATTGAGGACTGATGTATCATGGGCCTAAGCAAAAGCCAAAGTTGGAAGTAAATAGAAGTATTCTTTTTTTTTTCATTTTAATTTTTTTATTATTTTCTTTATTTACATGTAAATTTCTCTTTTCCCAGTTACCCCTCCAAAAAACAAATAAACAAACAAACAAACAAAAACAACAAGAACAAACCCCTGTTGCCTCCCCCCTCCCCATACCTGCCACCCCACCATATCCCACTTATTGGCCCTGGCATTCCCCTACACTGGGGCACAAAACCTTCACAAGGCTGAGGTCCTTTCCTCCTATTGATGATCAAATTTGCAATCTTCTACTATACACCGAATGCTACATTCTGAGAACTGTTACAATCTTAAGTCTAAAAACACTTGGCTTGGTTTTGTTATTATTGAATGCATAATAATTTTCTGTGACCTCAAAAAATTAAAGCTATTTAACAATAAGGGAGCTTTATGATTAAGAACATGGGTGAAAAACCATCAAATGAGAATACCTGCTGCTAGGTCTAGATGTGGCACTGGAAGTCTCTCAGGGAGGAAAAGCATTCACCTTTTTGCATTTTGATACAATTTCCTCAGTATTGTATATTTTAAATATATCCTCCTTTGAAGGGAGGGCATGAACTTTACAAATATACAACTGAGTCCACAGTTCTATAGTAAGATTGGTCCTTAAAATGAGCGTATGCTAACAGTAATGTAGCATTACTGACAGTTCCTGAGACGCATGGGGGATCCAAGACCAAGAGTCATCCGACCATGCTCTTGAAGAACATATTGAGAGTCTAGCCCCTCCCCTCTTTCTATGCTATCAAGTTGATGCAAGAGAGTGTCAGAAATGGAGAGATATAGACAAGATAGAAAGAATTACCTACTGCTAGTACTAGAAATTGCCAGACCAATTGATTGAAGAATGAATACAATCTTCTTATAAGTTTTTCGGAATCAGCAAAGAGTTCAGTACTCAGAAATCTAACCATGTAACTTCATTCTGACATGGTCCTATGTTTTAAAAGTCTCTCAATTTTGATAGTTTTTTTAAAAAGTAGATTCTGGTCTACACTTATGTTTACTATTTTGTCATCTCTAATGTTCTATTATATAAGAAAGACAGAAAAGAAAAAAAGAAAGGAAAAAGGAAGGAAGAAAAGAAGGAAAGAAGGAAGGAAGGAAAGAAGGAAGAAAGGAAGGAAGGAAGAGTAGAAATTTATTAGTTTAACTATATACTTCACCAGCAATAAATTGTTCATATGAAATTATACATAGTGAATAGTGAAGTGAATAGCAATTGGAAAGACACTTTCTAGGAATGATTATGCATCAGAATTACTTAATTTTCGTTCAGAGATATTTAATATGAGGGAAGCATTTATAGTTCAAAAACAAATGGTGCATAAAATATTTTATGGATCTAGTCCTTACTATGTCATTTAACTCACGGGGAATAATCAAGGGGCTAAACAGACTCAAGATACGTATTTGTCATTTTTATGGGGACTAAAACAATTAAGACAATTTTAACGAATGACTTAATTATACACAAGTAATTATGTAAATTTCAAAGTTAAAAGAATAAAAATTGAATCTCTATATGGAAAATGATTATCCTTTTAAGCTATAACTTAAAAAACCCTTGGATTTGGTAATAGTATTTTTTTCTGTAGTACCTTTATTCTGATAAGGATGCAAAGAACAATTAACTCATAACATAAAGTATTTTATAGAAACCAAATATAGTGTTCTTAAAAAACAAGTAATATTTCTAGGGAAAAGAAAATAAAGACAGCAAATGAATTGATTTGAGTCTTTAAAAAATTAGCATCCAATATGCTCATATTCCATTCTGTATATTACTGCATGGTCAGATGCAGACATGTATACTCAGACAAAGTAGTTTATTTAACAAATGTTTTAAAATTGAAAGAACATTCTACCTATTAGAAATTTAGTATTTTATGAAATATGAAAGTAATATATTTTAGATGGCTTGTAGAATAATGAAAGAAAAATATTACAAAGACTAACATAATTCATAAATAGTGTGAATTCATAGAATACAAAGGAAATGGTGGGGACAAAACAGAAAACCCAATATACTATTGACTATGAACATAAAGAGAAACCTCAAATGAATGTTTTGTCTATATGGACTAATCTTATTTTCATGTCAGTGAAAACAAATCACTTTGGTAGGTAGCAAAACAGCTCAGAGAAACACCAAGTGTAATTTTGATGAAATAGACTTCAGTGCTCAAGATGGCCCCCTGTCTTCTCAGTTTTGTTTGTAGAAGAGTCAGGGAAGAATAAATCCCATGCAAATCTTAAGAGAATTTATTTTATTCTCACTAGAAAGGAATGGACCATGCTTATGTGAATATTTCTAATGTCTATGAGTTTTATAAGTATAAATATAATGTTGAAATTTAGGCTGGGAAAATTGTTATAAGACAATTTAAAATTTTAAGATATGGATTTTTATATAAGATTATATTATGACAAATTCACTAAGAACTTTACTAGTTTCTTTCTTATTCATAATTTAAACTATGGTTTAGATTATATACAGAGGAGAAAGAAGAAAATATAGATGTTGGGCATCAATGGGAGAATAGGCCCTTGGAGAATTGGTCCTGTAAAGGTTCGATGCCCTAGTATAAGCGAATTCGAAGGCAGGGTGGCAGGAATGGGTGGGTTGGGTAACACCCTCATAGAAGTACAGGGGATGGGATAGGAGTTTCTGAGGGGAGGAGAACTGGGAAAGAGAATAACATCTGAAACGTAAATAAATAAAATATCCAACAAAAAAATGAAAATATATACCCAATACAAACAACGAGGAGCAGGATGGAAACAACATATACTCTGAATGTATGGGATTTCAGGATGTCTCAAGCTTGGGAAAACAATCAGTGCCAGATATATAATAATGAGATGTTTCAAATCAATCATTTAGAAATTAAATATGAGAGCCTAAAACAAAACAGAGTTGTGGCTGATGAAATTGTAAGAAACACTTGAAACTTAAGATACTTACGTAAGTATTCGGTAAATCACTATAAGACATTGTCACTCATGCAAATGAACTGATGGAAATCCTTACTCAGGTAGAAGAAGCAGCAGTTATAATAGGGAAGAAATGAAAGAATTGCCATTGTAATAAAGAATATTAATAATAAAGAATATTAATATGACAATATAACTATCAGCTATCTATCATCTATTTATGTTTTACTATCCCATCTGTTTATTTATTAATGTATAATGTCCTCTCAACCTGTTTTCATTTATAAGTATTCCCTCTATATTAAACTTTTATTACTACTATTACTAATGGCAATAATTATCTATGTAGAGAGCTACATAGTCAAAATGAAGGACACGTATAGTTTCTTTTAAATGCTTTTACCTGTGGGGGAAAAAATTAACACACTTTTAATTTATTTATAAGTATCTAATTGTATAATTATAATGCCCATATGAGTTTGTTATATTGTATTGTTTACAGTTTCATGTCAACTGACTCAAACCAAAAGGTACAGAGAGACAGGAGTTTGGAGATGAAAACAAATAAAAGAAGACGGAAAGCTAGGGTCAGGAATTTTGCATGAGCTGATAAATTATGTCAGCACGTTTATTAAAAAGAGTATCTTGCATGCAGTTTGCAGGAAAAATGAATGACATGAGAGGAAGCTAATAAATTAATGTTACACAAAGGGAACTCAGGATAATTAAATGCATGGTAGACCAAATACAGAAGCATTGGAACTGAAAACCACAGTCCTTAGCAGGGGCATCCAAAACTGCAGCTCCCAAAGGCCCTGACCCTGCTCTATTATATGCTTGCCAAAACAGTTCTTGGTTTCACACATGGAGATATGTTCTTTCTGCATAGTTCAGGGCCTCTGAAAAGCCCAAGAATGTCCCTCCCCACAACAACCAACCTCTCATAAGTGACTAATTTTTCAATTAATGCTATTGTCCAGTAACATTTCAGAGGAGTGGGTGATACATTTTTTTATATAAAGAAGTAACACTACTAAAATTATGACATTACTTGCTTTGTTGTGTTTATCCTTCATTTGAAGTAAATAAAAAGAAGAAATATATGTAAAGTTTAAAAAAGATGGACAAACTAGAGAAATTATATTGGTCTAGCTCCTTACTTAGAACCACACTAAAGAGAATAGTAAAAGAATTATAAAGCATATATTACCAAGGGAACAAAAATATGTAATAATAAGTTATTATTTATATGAGTTGGAAGGAAGATATATTATTGTCTGGCTTAACTTGTATGAAATTTTGGTATTTTATCCTTAAAGATTTACCACCATCCTATGTAATTTGCCATTCATCGCTTTCAGCTTCCAATACTATTTTACTAAAACCCTTCGTAAAGTTAAGACGTCTACAGTAATCCTCCTAATTCCCTATGTACTTGAGACAACTCTATAAAGAGATCCTCCTTTAAGCCTGGTTGTTTAAGGATAACTTGCCACCCTCAGAGTCACAAAGAACAGAAAATGAAGAACGAGGTGAATGTTTTCAGCATTCAAAAGAGAGTGTAGCAATCTATAGTTTAATGGCACTCACTTTGCTTTGGGTATGGTCTGTGCTCCTTAGAGGCTCATATGTTGGACATTAGGTCCCCTGGAATAGATATTTTTATTTGGGAGACATGAACAGATGAGTTTTAAGATCAACAGACGATGTGAGGTACCAGATTCTTGAGTAAGTATTAATTCTTGGGAGTGTGATCTCATGAGAGAACATATCTAAACTCTACCTCAAATTTGCATTTCCTGTATGGCCACCTGTATTCTTTTTATAAAAATCACTGACAATATAATGTCATAACCAGCAGTGATGTCACCAAATGCCCAAGTGCTAGGGTCATCAGATTTTAGGCAGTTAGCTTCCAAACCTTCCAGTAAATAATTCCCATTTCTTTAAAAAGTAATCTTTTAGATATATTTCATTTCATTATAACAAATGCATTAATGTGGTGTTTAAATCTTATAAGGCTAGTTTCTCTTAAACTGCTGGTAATATCTTATCTCAATTTTAAATACAAAGACCGTGTTTTTCTTAACATTTACTATATAGATACTATGTAGATTTAATGTTTAATGCTATTTTAAAAATCACAGTAAATCTAAAGCATTAACATATTGCTACATTTACTTTGAACAACAATAGTAAGGAGTGGTGAGGAAATCAACAAAGCTGGTGCTGGCAGAGAATTCCAGTGATTTTTCAAATTTTCACTCAAAGATGCAACATCTCTCAGGGCTCCCTCTGAGTCATGTGTTAATTTTCTTGGTGACCTTCACCTTGACCAACTTACTTGATTTTTCTTGTTTCACAGTTTTTCTTTCCAATAAATTAAAAAGAAAAGAATAAATGGAAAAAGGATTACTAAGCCTTATCACTCTCTAACATTATGGAGAGCATTATGACGTACAGTTAGAGTGCTTTATGCCTCGTACAGAAAATCTTCTTGTAAAGACTTATATGATTTTTTTGTTATTGGTAGAATTTTCTCATTGTTGTTGTGTGACTTTTTTTTTACTCTCATGAGCTTAGATCTCCGTGATTGGCAATTTTCTTGGTACATGGGTGATTTTTGGATGCATTATACTTCCTATTTGTAAGTCAATATAAGTAAATGAGACCTTCAGCCTTTTAGAGATAAAAAGAGAGAGCCTTAACATTATCTGATTGTGTCACCTACATATTCTTTGCTCTAGACAGGAAAATATTTCTTTTATTTTAGTGCTTTTAAATATGTGGAAAGTAAAGGACATTAAGCATTACATAATAAATGCATTTCTGATTAAACTTTAATACTAGTAAATTCTATTTAATATTGTATGCTTCAAAATGGAGCCTTTTGGTAAAGATTAGGTTGAATATATAAAATTAATATGCTTCTGCATGCAATAGTTTGAAAAATGTGTCCCCACTATCAGGGTCTTTTAATAAAACCCTTATCATATTGGAGAATAATTAACAATAACATTCTGAACTTACCTACTTAAAAGACCATAAAAAATGGAACAGTGTTGTTTTTGGCAAATAACATATAAGATAAAAGATATATATATATATATATATATATATATATATATATATGTATTTATTTTTGTTATGCTCAATATATTTTTTCTAGTTTTTACTGTTTAGATAAAGGGAAAATTTAGCTATGTTCTATGTAATATGTATAAATAATATAATTAGTAGGTAAGACACTGTTAGAAATAAACTTTATATTAAGAGATGGAAGAGCATAGCTGCCTACCATGTGCAGGAATCTAGGTTCTATACATAGAATAGCAAAAAAAAAAAAAAAAAGGTGAGAACTATACTTTATACTAATATCCACAAGTAACAATAAATAGAAGTTTAAAAATATAATAGTTTACTCAGACCCATAATTTTAAATAAAATATCATAGTTAAATAAGAAGATATTTTTCAAAGATATTTAAAGATACAAATAAATGTATCCCTCATCAAAGAAGGTTGTATTTACAGCAAGTGGAAACAATTGTAAAACATATTTGGACACAAGCTATTAGGACAGAGATCTAGCTATTGTAAGGAGCTCAAACCCAATGTATACTTCTAAATCAGAGTGCCATGATGTGTATGTGTGTGTGTGTGCATGCATGTGTGTAATTACATATATAATATATAATAAAATATGTAAATATATAAATTTTCTTTATACATCGCTCTGTTGCTGGACACCTAGGTTGGCTTCATTAGCTATTGTTAATAATGCTAAAATAAACGCTAATGTTCAAAAAAAGATACAATAACAAAATAATTATGTATTGAACATGATTATATTAAAACTTGTTGTGCATAATCAAACTTTATGCTTAATAAATATCTAAAGACTGGCTTTCATTCTTTCTATATTATAATTAGGAAACTAAGGTCAAAAGTAATATCTTATTTTCCTAGGATCTTAGATTATAGCAAAAGTTAAGCTGAGATTTTTAAAATTGACAATTTTTATCTGCACAAGCTTCTCTTATAAAAATTAAGATAATTCTGAACTTCATAATGAGCTGAAAAATTAGTGTAGCTGACAACTGAACTCTGTGAAGCAGCCATTCTGTGGTGTGGGTATGTTTTGCTTTCCCCACACTATCCTTACACAGCTACTCGTGCTCAAAAGATGAATAGAAGACATTATATGTATTCACCACAATAGGAAAATTCATCATATCTGTATTCTAACTCTAGGTGCTTATCACAGTCTTTGCTAAACATAAATACATTTTTTGCCAGTTTTACCTTAAATCATTTTAATTCTTACTTTATATGTGTGTTTTCTTCTTATGATACATTTTGAAATAATTATACCTATGTATTTAGAAACAAATATGAATTGTGCATATGTGTGTATGTGTATTTGTGTATGTGTGCATGAAATGATGAAATGCCAGGAATTTGAAAGGGAGCAAGGAGGAATAAGGGATGATTTGGAGGGAGGAAAGGAAAATGTGAAGTAATATATTTATAATATCAATAATAAAAGAAATAACAAAAATAATTTTTCAAATAGGAGATGAATTCATTACTTTTGTAAATAGTAACTCAGAACTACTCTGAGACAACCATGTGACTAAATTTACTTGTATATACAGAAGATCAACTCTGTAGATTGTTTTATTGAACAAAAGCTAGTGGTAGCATTTAAGGGTCTTAAGTGAACTGGATGTGTAAAAATGAGTGACATTTTATTCCACTTTGCTTTATTTATCCTCTGAGTCCAGGGAAGTTGTCAAAGATGGCAATTTGCCCTTGCAGAATGAGTAGGCAATTTCAAGGTGTTTCCAATGTAAGATTTCATCTTTGCTGTAAACATGGTAGGCTTTCTCCTCCTAACAAGGGCTGCTATGGTCCTTTAAAGGCCCCTGCCCATTGTGTAATCTGTGTCTGCCCCATAGCTTTTCTATGATTTGCCAAAGTATGCAGCTTAGTCACATGTGAACATTCTGACTTCACACATTTTTCTCACAAGCAACATACTCACCAAGTCACCAGCTTGCTTTGCTATTGCTGTGATAAATAACATAACCAAAACCAACATCGGAAGGCAAGGATTTATTTGGCTTAAAGAAGTCCATCATTATAGAAAGCTATAGAAGCCCAAGGCAAGAACCTGGAGGTAATATTTGAAGCAGAGACCACGGAGAAAAAATAATACTTGTTTGCTATTCATGGTTCCTTAAGGTTATATTTTTAAAATAAAATATAATTACATCATTTTCTCTACCTTTCCATCTCTCCTACACTACTCCTGAGTCCTTTCCTCCCAAATAGTGATCTGCTTCTTCTTGAACATTTGTTGTTATGTGTGTGTGTGTGTGTGTGTGTGTGTGTGTGTGTGTATGTGTGTGTGTGTTAGTGCTCATAAATATATGATTGCCCCTCTACTGACCACTATTTTATGAAACTCAGGACCAGCTCTCCAAGCATGATACTGCCCACAGTTGGCTGTTCCTTCTCATATCAAACATTAGTTAAGAAAATGTCTCATAGATCAATTATAGGCCTAAAGAGGTATTTCCTTATTTGAGCTTCTTCCTTCTAAGATATAACTTCTAAGTTATGTCAAGTTAACAAAACAAACAAAGAAGTAAATAAAAAAATAAACAAAAAGCAACAAACAGAGAATAAAAGCAAAAGCAAGCAAAAAACTAATCAGCATGATAGAGAAACAGATTTATTTAAACTGGGATTCCTTGCCCCATACTACCAAGGTACTTAAATTTATTACTTCCCTAAGGCATCAATCCAAGGAGATTTTAAGATACAGCCAACACTTAAGAGACAGACAGGAAAGGGAAGTGACTTAAAAGAATGAGAGCTAGAGTGAGAGCAAGTAGGTGAGAGCGAGTGAGCAAGAGTAGGAGCAGGAGGGGGAGAGGGAGCGAGGGGGTAAGGGGGAGAGGGAGCAAGTATGGGAGAGCAAGCAATGTTACTGGGATAATTTACAAAGACAGGTTGCAAGTTGCAAAAAAAGAAACGGGCCACAAAAGGAGAAGGAGTCAAAAGAATAGGACAGATTGCCAAAGTTAGTATGAGGCCAAGAATCCAGTCAGAAGCCTAGAGAAACCAGTTTGAGTCAGGCTGTTAGGAGAGGAGTTGTAGTCACCACAGCTCAGTTGAACCAGCCAGCCAGAATTCAGAAAGAAGCCTCTGAGATGACAATTACTTCTGACAAATGAAAGTTATTTTTTGTAATTGATAGACACAATAACATAATCTTTAAATCACCAAGGAGCAAGACACAGGACACATTTCTGCCTTCGCTAAGTCATGTGACAAATGCATACTACCAAAACAGCACAGATTAGTGAACAGAAAATGTTCATTTTAACAGACTGCTCATTTTCCTTAATATTGTTTATAAAACTAATTTCTCATACTCATTAGCCAAGTCTCTGTGCAACTGGACC
>JADRCD010194091.1:0-20000 GCA_019843815.1 Montemys delectorum | reverse complement strand
CACATATAATGCATGCATTATGTACATGTAGATTTATGCATACATCCATGCATGCATGTACACATATATGCATTCATACATGCATGTATGCACAAATATATACATTTACATATAGTATGTATACATGCACACATACATGCATGCATTATGTACATATAGATTCATGCATACATACATATATACATATGTACATGCATGCTTGCATATATGAACACATACAAGCAAAAGGAAGTGAACAGGAAAGGAGGCAGCAGCCAGGCTGAGCAGGAATCATTGGGGTCGTCCCTTGCTTTGTGACATCATTCCTTTCTTCTATTAGAAGTGACCAGAAGTCTGAGTAGTAACCCACAAGGACTAGAGCAGGCTGGGTTCATGTCCACTTGCAACTTGCTGGCAGTGTTCCAATGGTCTCAGATCCCACATATGTTGTGCCTTCAGGAGAAGAGGAAGCTGACTTGACGGCTGCACGGCCTGCCAAGAAACAGTAGGGAAGGTGCCCTTGAGTTAGGCCTGGACCCCAGGGAGCCCCACTCCCTCTGCAGACTAAAGGTTGTAGTGGAGGCCAAGACAGCTTCAGCCGCAAAGGGTCAGAGGAGGCAGACAGACTACACCACGGGCCTCTGTAAAGTACCAGCCTTAGCCTGTAGGGGAAGGACCGGGTCTACCACTCCTGGAACCTCAACAGGGACTGCTTCAGCCACAGGCTGGCTTTGAGATCCACCAGCACCTACCAGGTGCTTGCTAGCAGAGTTGGTCTGGCTCAACGGAAGCTTCTACAGAGAAGGACTTATTCCCCTCAGAAAATTCGAGAGCCACACAGGCTTGTAAACAAGTGATGTTAACCTCACCGTTGCCATGGGTAGGCTTTCAATTTATTAGTTCCTTGTATTGCCTTGTAGGAAGTGGATCAGTAACCCACAGAGCGTAGGCCCATCTCCTTGGAGCATCTTCGGTGTCTTGCTGCCAAGCGGATGTAACTTGGTACCCAGCTGGGTGGAGAGCAGGAAGAAGAGCCAGAAGCTGGCTCCTTCTTTCCAGATTCTTCTCTCTGCTCAGCTCCATGTCCTGTGTGGCTATTTTGCTGTGCTCTGTGTTCCTGCGGGTGTGTGCCTGTGTGAATATATCCACATGTATCTAGCTGAGACCGGAGGTTGACGTCCGTCAAGCATCCTCCTCAGTTACCTTCCACTTTATTTTTATTTTGAGACAAGGAATCTCGCTGAACCTGAAGCTCTCTGACTCAGCAAGGCTAGATGACCAATGAGACCCAGGGATTTACAGATGTGAACCACGATGTCCAGCCTTTACAGGGGTGCTGGTGATCAGAACTCGGGTCCCTATGCTTGTGTGGTAGGCACTTTACCTCTGAGCTACCTCCTTGGCCCCATACCATGCATGCTTTTGAATACTTACTGTCTGGCAGGTTGACATTCAAGAGCCCCTGTGTCCTCCTGCAATGTATCAGGGCTGTCTGGTGATTGAAGACTCAGAAGTGTGGGGAAAGCAGAGGTGTGTGTATGTGTGTGGTGTACGTGTGTGTGGTATGTGTGTATGTGTGCATGTGTGCGTGGTGTGGTGTCTGTATGTGGTGTGTGTGTATGGTATGTGGGTATGTGGTGTGGTGGTCATGGTGTATGTGTGTGTAGGGATGTGGTATGTGTATCTCTGTGTGTGTTCCTGTGTATTTGTTTGCAGTGTGTGTTTGTGTGGTGTGTAGTGTGGTGTGTGTGGTGTATATGGTGTTATGTGGCATGTGTATATGGTGTGGTAGTATGTGTGTTTGTGTTCATGTTTGTGTGTGTGGTGTGTATATGTGGTGTATATGTGTGTGTGTGTGTGTATGTGGTGTGTATATGGTGTGGTAGTGTGTGTTTATGTTCATGTGTTTGTGTTTATGGCCCAGGCCTCTGCTTGCTTTGGAGTTTGGTGCTGCTGTGACTGTCACCAAGATAGCATTTGTTACCATTTCCTCCCTGTCAGCGTTGGCAGGTTGCAGCCCAGACCCCCTGCTGGACTCGGTGCTTAGCATTAGTGTTAGAGAAGTGATTTGCATGTTATTCTTTTAAAAAAAGCAAAGGCTGCCCTCAGCAGCACCGCTGTCCCAGCCTGGCCCTCCCTGCCTGCTCCATGATAATGACAGGGACGAAGGCCACCTGGGCTCTGTGTGTTTTGCTCCCAGAGTTTGATAAACTCTTGACATCAGCACCCTGGGGCCTTCATCCTGGAACCCCCGTGGACAGAGCCCCATCTGGATCCCTCCAGGGTGGATACAAACCAAGGAGGCCTTAGGCTCCACTCCAGAAGCATAGACAGGAGCTAGAAGAACACAAAGAGGGGAACAGGAAGCCATGGTACCAAGCATCCAACCAGCAAGATGAAGTAGCAGCTGCACGTAGAACTCAGCAGAGTCTAGCATCGCCAAAGGGATAAAGCTGCTGCCAGCCCAAGAGCCGTTAGGCACATGCCACTGGGAAGGGCCACAGTCCTCTCTAGAGCCACCTTTTGACCTTTGTTCCTCTCAGCCAGTCCAGCTGGAAGCACTTACGTAGTCTCTGAAGTCCCCTAGATGGAGCTCTAACCTGGATGTCACCACCAGTGTGGATTCATGGTGGTAAGAAGCCAGTTCTCACCTGTGACATGAGGGTACTGTTGGCATGGCCTTCACAGTACTTGAGGGAAGAGATTTGAAGCAATTCTCAAGGCATCTGTTGAAATGAGGCCTTCTGACTTCTCTGGACCAGTCCTCAGACACCCAGAGCCAGAGGGAGACACTGCCACTGGCTCATTAGTGGAAGCCTAACTCCAAAGCGAATTGCAAGCTTTTGCCCATGATCCCACATTCTGCCTTGCTGCCACCTGTTTTTACAATAGTTTTGTACAATAAAGTTTTATTGTACCATATCTACAGTGGTCACTCATTAGCATAGAGTTCATGACTGTGCCTGTGCTACAGTGACAGCTGAGTAGTTGCAATAGGTACAATCTGGGGAACAAAGACAAAACTATTTCCCAGTCTGGACCTGTATAGAAAATGCTTGCAGGTCTCTCAAGGGCTGCTTGGAAAACCCGAACTGGAGATTGCTTGCATGGCCAAAGTCAAACAAGGCCTCTAGCACTTCTTTCTCAAGTCCAGACCTGAGGACCTCCTGCAGGAGACCTGGGTCTGCCAAGCAGGCTCCAGATTCACTTCCACAACCAATCAGCAGCTCAAATGGTCACTATCCACCTTGTAGACCTCACCATGGTTGGAAGAGCGAGCTGACGCCAGGGGGCAGAGCTGGTTGCTTCCGGCCTGTCCTAGAGAAACTAGACCCTGGCCCTGGCTAGGACAGGAGGCTGATCCATGCTCTCTGTTAGTTCCATTTCTGCTCCTGGGATGAAATTGCTGACAGGGGCAACTTAGGAAAGAGGAGTGGTTATTTTAGTTCATGATTTTGTGGTGAGAAAGGCATGACAGCTGGGGCTCTGTCCCTGGTGGATAGCACTTACAGCATGAACTGTAGAATCTAGAAAGATCAGGAAAAGTGAGGGAGTGAGGGAAGGGGAAGAGAGGAGAGAGGGGAGAAGGAAGACAGAGGGAGAGGGAGATTTGGAAGGAGGAAGGAAGAGGAGAGAATGTGAATGAGCCTGGGTCAGAGGTCAACAGAGCTCTTGATGCTCACACAGCGGTGACCCACTTCCTCCAGCCAGGCCCTGCCTCCAAAGATTTTCACAACCTCCTCAAACAGCTCCGTTGTCTGGAGACCAGACATTCAAACGCACCAGCCTGTGGAGAACATTCTGGATCCAAATCCTGAGAAGTATCCCTTCTCGTGGTCTCTTGGTCAGCATTGCCAGGATGAGGCCTTGCTGGGGCGTTGGCCAGCTATTATCACACTCTTCCATGCACCCCACTTCTCCCCCATCTTCCCAGAAGGCGCGAAGACTCTGTCTCCAACACTCTTTGCTCTTCATCTTGAGGCCCTACAAGGTTCTCATCAATAAACCAAAGTAGCAGCTGGGACTTGGGACCTGCCTGGACCTTGCTAAGGGCACATGGCAGGTATCACTACTCACAACAATTATAATCACACGGCTCTCAGTTCCTCCTGCCTTCTGACGCCAGCATAGTCTTCTACCAATGGTTCCATCCCATTTTCTATTCTTTTCTTTTCTTTTTTTTTTTTAAAGCTTTATTTTTTATTTTATTTTATGTGTATGAGTACACTCTAGCTGTACAGATGGCCATGAGCTATCATGTGTGTGGCTACTGGGAATTGAACTCAGGACCTCTGCTGGCCCTGCTCGCTCTGGTGTAATTTACTGTAACTGTTTTCAGACGCATCAGAAGAGGGCGTCCGATCTCATTATGGGTGGTTGTGAGCCACCATGTGGTTGCTGGGATCCGAACTCAGGACCTTTGGAAGAGCAATCAGTGCTCTTACCCGCTGAGCCATCTCGCCAGCCCCTCCATCCCATTTTCAATAGAACAACTTAAAACAATTTGAAAATCCTTGCCTCCAGTCACCAAGTGAAATAGTGACAGCTCAGCTCTACTGTGTTCTAGAAGTTTCCACCGCAGTCACCAACTAAAAAACGGTATGTTTCCTTGTCTCAGAGTTAAGCCTGCGTGGGTTTTTTGTTTTTGTTTTTTGTTTTTGTTGTTGCTGTTGTTTTAAGTATCAATACACATACAGTGTCTGCAGTAAGCATAACCCTGTACAAGCCCTGGTTGCAGGGGTTGAGTTCTCAACTGGCATCAGCCATGTTGGGTGTGGTACAGACAGAAAAAGGAAGAGGTGGGTCTCGGGAAGCAACAGAGGCTGAACTGCCCAGTTGCTTCTCTACTGTAATTGCATAAAGAGTTACAGGAGCCACCAAGTCCTCCAGCCTCAGATGCTTCCATAGTACCACACACAGGGATGTAAGGATGTGATCCCAGCTTCCTGACCACACAGGGGTACCCGCCACGTACCATGTAGCAAGCACGTTAACCACTGAAGGATGTTCTGGAGTCTGCAGCGATGTCCTCTCTGCTAGGCCGCCCAGGAGCCACTTTATATGCGTCTTTGATAAATGGCTGCACTTTTATAGTCTAATTGGTAATAGAGACAACACTCAGAGTCTTGGAGAAGCCCTAGGTCCCAGCTCAAATGGGAGATGAAAGTGTTTCTGATGAGAGGGGAGGAGGATGGTCATGCAAAACAAAAACAAAAAGCTGATAAGAATGAAAGGCGAGGCCTCAGGGGAGCCCTCAGCAAGCAGAGAGTACCAGGGAGAGGAGGCTGGCCTTGCGTGTACCTGGAGATCAGACATCAGCAGCTGTACTTGTGGCCTGGAGGAGGGGAGCAGCCTTCCCTGGGGAGGTGGAACGGGGTGATTTCTGAGTGAGAAGTCCGCATTCTTGTGTGTGTGCAGTGTGTGCCTACATGCGTGCAGGTGCACTCAGCCTTTGTGTGTTGATGGAGGCCGGAGGACAACATTGGATGCCTTTCTTTATTGATCTCCACTCTATTTTTTGAGACAGTGTCTCTTACCAAACGAGGAACTTGCCAATTTGGCTAGGCTGGTGAACCTCCAGAATCCACCTGTATCTGTTCTACCCCTCCGCTCAGGGATTACAGACATGAGCCACTGCACTTGGCTCTCAGCTCTCAAGCTTGCACCAGCACTCGACCCACAGAGCCACGCCCCAGCTTGCAAGTCAGCGTTCTTGAGTAACTAAAGAGAGAATGCGGGATATAGTTACTAGGCACAGGAGATGGCCAGTTTTGGGGGTCCTGCGCCCACTGTCCTCCAGCAGGGAGCCTCACAACCATCTTGTCTGCACATGTGTGAGCCCTGAGATCTCCCATAGGCAAGCTCATACTGAGCTCTACATTGGGGCAGTGCTGGGATCTTTGTGTCTAACAAGTCCTAGGTCACACCGATGCTGTGGGTATGTGGACCACTTTTAAGGCGTTACCAAGGAGACAGAGCAGGGAGCCTACTCCCGAGAGGCTGGTCTTTGCAGTCACCTATGGGGTTAAGTCCTCCGATCTTGCTTTCTCACCTGCTGTGTGACCTCCAGCACGTGTTAACCTCTCTGAGACTCAGTTTCTCACTTGTCAAATGGAGATAAAAAAAAAAAAAAAAAACCATGGTCAGGAGATGGCAGAGAAGACCTGATGTGAGTTAAACACATTGAGCTCAGTGCCTTGGAGGCACTGACTCCACGAGGATGGGAAGATATGGATTCTATCAAGTTACTCACCGTGCAGGGACCTGAACCTGACTAAGAGGATCAGAGCCGGGATGGGGGGAGTGAGGTTCTCCAGGCAACTGCCTTAGGAGGCCACCTTGTTCGGGAAGGTGATCTCCCAAGGCAGGGAACATGCCTTCCGTGTAGCTGCACTCTGCAGTCCAGGAGGTACCGAGCCCAATTGCAAATCAGAGCCAGATGGTATAGATCTGGTCTCTCTATACATATCTGTTGTAGAATGAAGCCAGGTCCAAAGAGAAGGCAACAGAAAGGGCTGGACATAGGAGGAGAGGGATAGGAAGATAGGGGGAGATAAAAAAGACTCTCCACCTACTCCCAAACTCTACATATATACAGATTTTCCAGAACTAATAAAAGGCCCAGGCCCATTTAATGGCACTTGACTTGGAGTATGTACATGTATACATGGACATATATGCACATTACGTGTCCCTGAGCAGATTTGATGAGCTAACCTGGGACCTGAACACAGGTTGGGAAGGGAGCCAGATAAACCTACCTGGAGACAGGTCAGTGGGTTTAAGCAGAGCTGTGGCCAGTGTTGGCTCTCTGAGGAGCGGGATTTCTCAGTTGGGCTCTGCTGACATTTTGGGAAGCTGATCTGTGCTGTGGAGGCTGTCCTGTGTTCTGGAGACGTTTCGAGCATCCCCAGCCTGTACCCACGGGGTGCCAAGAGAACCCTCCCACCCTCGTCGTGACAATCAGAAAATGTCTTCAGACATTGCCAAATGTTCTCTGGGGACAAAGCTACCCTCGGTGACAACCATTTCATAGATCCTGTCTTGGGACCATAATGCAAGACACTGGGTTGGGGGGAGTCTGTGAATGGAGTACCCAGGCCACCAGCCCCACATCCTCTCTGCCCACTGCAGGAGGCTCTGGCTGATAGCTCTTTCAATGCCTTTCCCAGTGTTTAGTGTTCAGTCTGTTAGATCCTGGCTTCCTGTCCTCTTCAGGCTCCTGGCTAGAGAGGGGAATTAGGTTCCAAGTACAGCAACCCATCCCTCCCCAACCCACTCTCCCCACTCCCAAGCTTCATATCTCTATAAAAGGGGCCTGCTGGAGTTCCCAGGAAAAACCATCTCTGGAAAGGGCAGGGCTGGAGTTGGCGCTGGGAGTCCTGATGAAGAAGCCAGGGGGTGCGGAGGCTGAGTGGGGGAAGAGAATGTTATCACAGAAACCTGATTTCTCTACACACTCTATCAGCTCCCCATCTGCTCCTTGATTAAACGTATTGCCGCGCTCCCTCCCCGTGTGCCCGCTGCCAGGACGTCTCTGGAGCCCTGATTACATCTGTGGAGAGCGCCTCAAACCTCACAGATGAGCGAGCCTATCGATCAGCCTGGCAGCTGATGTGTGTTTTAAAATGTAGAGGCGGATGGGCAGTTTAACTGCCAGGCCGAAGGGTAGAGAGGGCTCTCACCCTGAAAGGGAAGGCCTCCTTCTTCCCCATCACCGTCACCACAACAAGCCTAGGGCGGTGCTTAGATTTCCATCCCAATAGCCCTTCACAACTCTCAGACCTTAGGTGACATCTCTCCCTCCCCTGACTCAGTTTCCCTCTTGTTAGCAGGAGGATGTGAGTTGGTGGATACAAGAGTGAGTGACCTTCAGAGTCAACAGACTAGAGCTCTACCTGACTCACAGCCTGCTTGTCCTGTGAGCCAGCAGCCTGGATGTCTCCTTGGAGCTTGTTACAAATGCAGGCTCTCAGGCCCAGCCCGGGCCAGGCCTAGGCTGCTTGCATCAAGAACTACCCTTTAACAAGCTCCCCAGATACCTCACGGACACGTTACAGCCAGCGTGCCGAGCGCGCCGACAGCTCCGTTCATTTAGCTACTTCAGAGGTGAACATGTAAAAGAAATCTCTCAAAGGGAATAACTCACCACCTTCCCTGGCCTCAGAAAACTTTTCACAGGGATTTTTCTTCCTGCCCAGGAACTTTAACCCTGAGAAGCAAGCAGCTTTGAAATCCTGGTGGTTTGAGCCTCGAGATGAAAATCCTCATTCTATCAGTCCCTCAACGAGCCTAGGGATGAAAAGGAAAGCTCTCCCTGCCCCAAGAAAAGGCCTCTCTTGGGGGATAGGCAGCTCCCTCTCCGTTCCTTGAAAGGATGCCTGTTCATGGGGAAGTTCTCAAGCAGCTAGATTTCTCATTGCTGGAGTTTGGCCAGAGTCCTGCAAGCTTCACCCTTCTCTTGGGACTCTCTGTATTAGTGGCCAGTGGTGGCTATAACACATTTTCAGAAGTTTGGTGGCTTGAAGCAACGGGGGTAGTTATTTCACAGGTCTGGAAGCCAGAAGACTGAACTCGAGGTGTGATCAGGTCCCCCATCCCTTAGAGGCTCCAGAGGGAACTCATCCTTGCCTATACCAGTTTACAGCAGCTGCACCCCTCCTCTCTTCCCAGGGTCATGGGGCCTCTGTGCCCCTGACATGTTAGAGACCCAGCCTCTCTCACCTTTCTTTTTATGGCTGTATCCCTAGGCTGCATCACAATGATCTAGATTAAGCTCACTTCACAGTTCTTAGTTACATCAAAAATATCTTTTTTTTTTTCATGGAGTCCAGGTGTGAGCCACATAATCACAAGTCACAGGAACTTGTTATGCCTACCTGTAGGGGGTTACCCTACCATAGTCTCCAGTGGGATCCTAGGTATTACTGTTTGGATTGGCAGTGTCCCACCACCACTACCACCAGTTGGTGGCGCTATTGAGAGGTAAGTGAATTACAAGGGTGTTTAACCGTAAGGATGGATTAATCCATGGATGGACTCACAGAAGGGCTGTGAGGGGGCAGGGATGTAGGTCCCTGGAGCTGAGACTTTGAAGGTGTATTTTAGTTGGGCTTTGCTCCTATCTGCCTTGGATGACAAGGAGCCTTCCATGCAGCCACTGAGTGTGTGTGAACCTGATGCATAGGAGGAGGAGTGAAAGATACCCCGAGCAAGGGGCAATGGCCCGCAACCAATGTTTCAGGAGAGAAGCAGCTTTGTCAGTCTACCTGAAGTGTGTGTGTGTGGGTGTGGGGTGTGGGCTGTTTCAGCCAGTGGGAACAGTGTGAGAGACTGTGAGCCTCCGTGTACATTATCCTGAGAGCTAGGGAGTGTGAGAGATGAACCAGAGACCCCAGCAGCTCCAGAGAGCAAAGCTCCTGCCTCATCTCACTGTAGAGTGACAGTCTGCAGCCTGTGGGTCACAGAGGCAACACACTACAGCCTTCTTTGAGAGAGCAACCTGTTTGGCTTCGTGCTGGGGGCAGATCGCCTCAGTGCCTGGGCCGAGTTGGTTGGAGGAGGTTGGACCAGAGCCTGGACCATCACATAGGCATCTGGTGAGACAATCCGGGCAGCAGATGACCAGGGCCAGCCCGCACTGGCATTCGTCTGGCCCTGATGGATGACACTTGTGCCAACAAGTGAGCTAGCCATCGGTTAAGCCAATCTCGACCCCCAACCCCTGGCAGAGACAGACTAGAAGGGCAGTGGCTGTGGTCCCCTGGTGTCCGTGGGCAATGCCTCCTCCAGTCCTTCAAACTGGGAAGGTATCCCTATTCTTCTTAGCACCTCAGCTTCCCATCTGCCTTCATGGGGAGGGTGAGGGCTCCTTCTCCCTGATCACCCAGTGGAGATTTTTGCTAAGTAGCTCCCAAATGTTAAACTGACTAATTTCTGTGGAGATTTTTCTTTAAGCCAGCCTGACACCAGCTTTAAATCAATTTGAAATCCATTGTCTACAGATCCACGTGGAGAGGGTCCTTGGAGAACCGGTACCAATTACCCTCATCTGTCAGAGAGGACAAGGTGGCTGAGATGGGCTGGAGCTAGGACTGGGAGGAGGAAGGTTTATGGGGTGGAAGGTGTTCGGAGCTCAAGGCTACTTACTACAAAAGGCACAAAGCTAGGAGTACATTGGGCTCTGGTGACACATGTGGAATGTCTGGCCTCCGGTTGGTGGCACTATTGAGAGGAACCTCTGAATGAGAAGGCTCTGGTGGCAATGCTGATTGGAAGGGCGTTCAGCCACGCTTTGCACTGCATGCTATACTCCCAGTATTCCGAAGACTTGGGCAGCAAGGTCAAGTGTTAAAGGTCATCTTTGATACACAGTATGCTTGAGATGGGTCTAGGCTCAGGAGACCCCTTGTTAATTTAAAAGGGGGATGGGAACTGAGGAAGATGGAAGGAAAGGGAAGGATAAGGGGCTGACTCAGGCCCCCGGGGTGCTGAGGTTCCCACCAAGTTCAAAGACTTTGCTTGGCCTTTATTCTCAGGTCTCGCCATCCCTTAAATAGCTAACGTTGGGAAGTAGGGAAGACTAGGGCGGGGTCTGGAGGGGTGTCTGTGATGGTGGGTGCAGGGAAGGTCAAGGGGACTCATTAGCAGCCTTCACAGCCTGCTTTGGAGCTCAAGATCAACGAGAGTATTTATGAATGAAATCAATCCTGCCCCCGACACAGGGAGACAAGCCAAATTCCCCGGCTCCATCTTCCTGTCCAAATGGCCCTCTTCCCCTTCAGAATATTGCTTTGTAATAGAGCCCATCTCTGCCATCCTTCCTCCCCCAAGGGAGGTTTCCAATTTATCTGCCCAAAGTGGAGAACGTGGGTGAGTTGCTAATAGCGCACCAGCCCAGCCTGTCCAGCAGATAAAGTGGGCAGGGGTTAGGGGGAGGAGCTTCAAGGACAGACGGCGGACTTTGCCTTGTTGGCAGGGTTGCTTGCCTTGAACCCACGGCCAGTTCACCAGATGGGCACCCCCCTCATCCTGCAGCCTGGGGGGCAGTCATGTGATCCAGCCTAGCCGGTCCCAACAGCCAATCCTAAGAGCTAGAGTCTAGACAGGTGACCAGGATTGGCCAATCGTACATTCTGGTTTTGACTTTGGTGTGTGTGAGTTGAAAAGCTGTAGGGCGGTTCATCTTCGGTTTCAGTGGCCCGTGGAGGCAATGATCCAGCAACTGTGGTGTTAGAAGTGCCATGACTCAGATAGATTCTGATGCCCAGCTTCCAGAAACCACTTGCTCTCAACTCCCCACCTGTTACCCATCCTCCCCGAAACCTTGTGTTCCAATATCCTTCCAGAACATTCCCTTAATGTGAGCCTCTGTTATTGGCAACCTGAACCCTGATAGTTAAGAAATTAGTCAAAATCAAGGAGAGACATAAAAGACACATACTTGTGCTGAGGGTAAGGTGAAGTGGCCTTCTCCTGCCTGGGGGCCGGACTGTGAGGGAAGCCCCAGGGCTTTTTCACAGCGGTGATGCCTTCCCGGATGGTGAATGGTGGCTAGCTGACTTCCGTTGCCTTTGCACCGAATCAGATGGACGCTTTTCTGACCAGATCTTTCTGAGGTCGCAATGCTGCCAGGATCTAGGAGGGAGAAGCCGAGGGCCCAGCCTGTGCCTGCAGTATTTCAGAAGGACACAAAGATGAAGATTCCCTCCTCACTCTAGAGCTGAGGCAGCAGTGGCTTCCAGAGATTGATGGAGATGCCCCTGAAGCAGTGGCAGGGTGGGGCGGGCTCCATGCCTGGCGATCACTGCCAGCACCATTCGCCAATGAATCCTTGCAATTCTCGCTACAGGTCCAGGTTCTTGTTTTCTGGCTTGGGGGACGGGGGAAGGATGTAAAATGGGCATATAAGCCACTCAGGGTAATCTAGGGAGTGCATGGCAGGATTTATACCCAAGCCTCTGGCTCCAGAGCACTGGCATTTGCAGAAAAACTTCAGTCAAGGAGAATGAGTGAGTGGGAAGCAACTTCAGAACCTTGAGTGAGGGGAATCGAAAGGACTGAACCACATGCCTAGGCCCCTAGGGCAGCCTCTCTGTATCCCGGAGTCCAGCTTTCTGTTGAGTTTTCCAGTACTGTAGATGGTGGATCATTGTATCTTAATTTGGCAGCAGTGGTGGCTGCATGTTTGGTTTTGCATGCCAACCCCCCCCCCTACACACACACACACACATGCAGGAGTCCTAATAGGCTTTGCCTCTGAAGTCCTACTTGATGGATGGCTGCTATGGGTGGCTCTGAGCTGATGATCAGGGAAGGCACTGAAAACTGTGAACTCTAGGCACCTGGTACCCAGAGGATGTGACCCTGAGGCTCAGCCCCAAGCCTGCCCCTCCTGGCCTGCCTCAGGAGCACAGTGAATCTAGAGGGTCTTCAGGCCTGGGTCTGGGACCTTTGTTCTGAGTTTTAGGGTAGAAAGAGGAGTCTGGGAGCATCTAGGAGCCCACTAGGAGCCAGATGGGTGTGGCAGCCAGATGAGAAATGTCCCTCCTTATTTCTTAGAATGTAGAAAAAGTGGCCTGTGGCTCTTTCATACCCAAGGGGGACTGGAGACTCTTGTCATGGGCCTTCGCAGCCCTGGAATCCTGTTTCCATGGGCCTGATCTTATTGCTAGATTGATGGCATGTCCACCATCCTACCATGCAGTCTGTGTAAGGGACAGCTGCTCCTTCCCTGGTCCTTACAGGACACACCCAGACACCACATTCTCAGCACAAAGGAGATATATTACTCCAGAGGGGCAAGCAGTGGAGGAGGCTGCAAAAGCAGACAGACTGACAGACAGAGACAGACAAACAGCAACAGCGGCAGGTGTTTTGTTGTTTTGGTTTTGGTTTTTTGCTTTTTGTTTTTAGCTTTTTGGAGAAGTGAATTTTTAAGGAGAAAGGGGGGGTGGGGAGTCTGTGCTAGGGTGAGCTGGTAAACGCTGATTGGACATGTTAGCCAAATAATGAATTTTGATTGTTGGATCTTGGTGATTTGTCTCAGGAATGAGTTGGTGGCCAAACGAGGGAATGGAACTTGAGGGCTATCTTTAGAAATGTAATCTAACCATTTTTAACGAGGGAGAGGGAAAGGGGGAAAGAGGCAAAACTAGTTGGTGCCATGCCTACCATGCTTGGGTCTGTTGGAGACCCCTCAGTCTGTGTCCTGGGCCATGTGACAGTCAAGCACCTTCATCATTCCTGGAAAATGAAGAGGGAGATTCCCTCCCCCCTCCCCAGCCTCCACCTCCATGCCTTTAAGTTTTGGAGGGATGTTGTAACTTCCTGGTCAGCAGTTCTCAGCCAGCCCAAGAATATGCTCATTGGTCACTTCATGTGACACAGGCAGGACCCTGTCTCCCTTCTGTCACACCTCCTCACCTTGTCCAAAGCCACTATGTCTTCTCTAGAGCAAAGCAGCCTGGCTTCTTCAGGCGATCATCCTAGCCTAGACTCACCTAGGGGCAAGGAATTCAGAGCCGTCAAGACACCCAACTCTCCACTGGAATGGAGCATCACCTCAGAGCTCAGTGTGGTCATCTGTGGGGAGCTCTCCTTGTGACACTATGATGTACTGAGACTATGAGTTTTGGGTTTTTTGTTTGTTTGTTTTTGTTTTTGTATAGAATAGAGCTTATTTAGGGCATGGGGAGGGGAGTTAAGAGGGTAGCAGAGGCAGAGAAAGGCAGAGAGGAGAGAAGTAGGGCAGATCATGACCACTTGGAAAGAGTAGGGAAGGGAATGGGGAGAGAGGAGGAGCAAAGGGGTAAGAGGCAAGGTGGAGAAGCAGGAATAAGAGAGCAAGACTATGAGTTTATAATCTGCCGTGGACTGACCTCCGCCAAGTCATCGAGGCTGAAAGCCCACGCAGACCACATCTGGAGCTCTCTCTGCCTTTCTCTGCTGCCAGGAACTAGGAGGGGAGGGGACCTCGAAGCACTCCTCAGCCAAGTCCTGAGACCAGACCTTTGCTGCCCAAGAGAATGAGGCATCCTTTGGGTAGCGTTCTGTTACTGAGAGGCAATAGCTAAGTTTGGCTGGTGTCAGCAAGGAGGGCCAGAGGTCAGGAGAAAAGAGGCAGTAGGGAACGAATACTGATCGTGGATAGGACAGAGAAGTTGAGCCAGGGGTCCAGCAGGGCCTGGAAACCAAGCATGCCTACTTGAGCTAACTTCAGCCCACAACTTCATCCCAAGCCTCCTCGTGGGGCCTGCTAAGCACTTCCAGCTTCTCTTTACCTCCCCTGCACTGCAGCGATCTGTAAAACTAACACACTAGTCTCATACCCTTTCCATGGCTGTGCAGACTTGCCTCCCTCCGAAGACCAGCTCTCTCCTGTCCCTCCCGACCGTGTCAGGAGAAGGCCTTTCAGATTCATCTTGCACACTCCTGGCTTGGGGCCACTCCTAGCAAATGAAAAACCCACGGATCAATGCCAGAAAAATGACCATCTCTCGTTCCCTCGCCAGGAAAGCAGCTTTTGGTGCACCCACACAGAGTGTGAGAAGCGAGGCTTCAGCTGGGGCTGTTTGCTTAAATCCCTCAAGTTCTGTTCGTTCTCGGGGTGCGCTTCCTATAGCTCAGGGCCAACTCATTCATTTATCTGTCACCAGCGCTGAAGCAGCCACAAAATATTGATGTGGCCATTAGAGTGTGAGGGTGGAGGGAAGCGTGGCAGCGGGACCCGAGGGGTCGTGGCTTGGGGGGCACTCCCAGCATCCCAGCACTAATGCGCCTGCGCGCTAGGCAGATCATTGCACACAGCTCGGAGCCTGAGTTGGGATTAATGGCTGGGTATTGTGTAGCTTTTCATCTCCAGCTTGTGAATATATATTAGGGCTGCGTTCCCATCGCAGCTGGAGTTAAAGAGCCGACGTCACCTCATTGAAGACGTGGAGGAGAGCATCCAGCTCTGAACCAGTTTGGCTCCTGGGCCTGGACCTACAGTGAGGGTTTCTCTTTCTCCCTTGCTTATGGGTATAATTAAGGCAACTGGGAAGGAATACAGACAGAGTGAGGGACTGTGGTACCTGGAAATGTGTTGTCTTTGAATCTGAGCTCCAGCCAGCGCTCTGGGATCTGGGCTAAATGACTCAACCTCTCTGAACCTCACTGTTTGTCTGTCTATAAGGTTACCTTTGGCGAGGCCCGTGGGCCTTAGGGAGATAACCCAGAGAAGCCACTGAGTTTCTGGTTTAAAGTTCACCACTTCAGCCAGGGTTCTAAATACAGCCATGGAAACCGAGTCTAGCTGGTTTAAGCAGTGCCCCAAATTGGGTGGTTGAAGTATGTCGGCAAAGACTTGGTTTCATGGCAGAAACCACATGGGGTCTATCCAGAGAAGACCGGCCTGCCGCCATCTCCTGGAGCAGGGGTGTGGACCACACATAAAAGGATGCTGCTGTGGCCACTGCAAGCTTGCAGACACCAGGAAACTGGACAGTAGCTGTTGCCACCATGGCCTCAGGATCCCTACTTGCCTGTCTCTCTGTGGTCAGCTAGAGACCAAAAATCTAGAAGGTTACCAGTAAGGCAGCCGGACAAGTGAGTCACAGGCATTTGGGGCTGGGGATGGCTGGGACTCTCGATGGCTCCAGATAGACTATGTTTGGTTGCTTTTCTCAGAGGTGGCATAGACCCTAGGCTAGGCTAACTGCTCTCTCTCTCTCTCTCTCTCTCTCTCTCTCTCTCTCTCTCTCTCTCTCTGTGTGTGTGTGTGTGTGTGTGTGTGTGTGTGTCTGCATACATGTGCCAAAATAGATTCACCATCAGGAGTCAGGCTCATACAATTATAAAACTGAGAAGTCCCAAGCTCTGCAGGTGGCAGGCTGGAGACCAGAGACCTGAGAGAGTTGATGGTGCTGTTAAACCATGAGCCGGAAGGTCTGAGGCCCAGGAGAGTCTGATGAACCTGGAAGCCTGCAGCCCGAGACCCGGGAACAACCTGTTTCTATCAAGATCCAGCTACACGTCATGGCTCCAGCAGCCAGGCTGGTGATGGGGGTGGGGATGCTGTTTCCCAATCTGCCCCTTTGTTCTAGTCTGCTTCAGGTGTTTGGATGAGGTCCACCCCCATCAGAGAGGGCAGTCTGCGCTATTCAGTCTCCAGAGGCCATGCTCATCTCACCCAGGAAGACACTCACAGACTCATCCAGGGCACTGTTTGACCAAAGTCACCGGATGACCCAGCAAGGTGACACAAAAATTAACCATCTTGCTGAGCCAGTGAAAACCAAATTCTGTGCGGAGTACAGCGAGCAAGTGGGCGCTGCTTCTCAGGGTCACGTTCCTAAGCCGAGTTGAGCTGTCAGCTTCAAGGGTGGTAGACCAGAAGGTGGAACACACTCTGGATTCAGGTCACACGAGTTCAAATCCGGCCTCTGCAATGAAGAAGCTATGTGGCAAGGCGCAAATCAGTTGAGACCTCTGTCTCTGTTTTGTCCTCTGGAAAGGATACCTCCTCAGTGGGTTGGCCTAAGCCTTGAGTTCGTAATGTGAAATAATAGTGCTGAGTAAACAGCCAGTGCTTAATGCATGCTACTTCCTCTTTCAGAAAAGACAGGCTGTCACAATGTCCAGCTATAATGCCTGGGGCCTGAGGAGGGGTGTGAAGTCTGCTCGTGCCTCCAGGCTCCACTGGGCCTTGTCAAAGACAACCTGGATGGTTGAGTCGGTGGCCCAGGCACAGCTTCAGCCATCTCTCAAGAGTGCTACAGTCAATGACACAAGGTGTGGGACCGTGAAAGGCAGCTTGGTCCCCGGTTGAGCTAAGACTTGAAACCCTGGAGACCTTGAAGGGACAGTAGGTGCTTTGCCTGATTCCCAGGCACCAGGCCCCTGTCACTAGCCACAGCCCCCCATAGATTTGTGGCCAGCAGTCATGCAAGGGCAATGCAACCAAACCTCTCCACAGGTAGAGGACATGATGATCTGTATTCACGTAGGCTCAAGACAGATCTCTGTTTTAATGAGGCACCTATAGGCCTGGAGGACTTAGCCAATAAGCTTTCCTTCCCAAACATTCCTCCCTGCAAAAGGTATTTAATCTCAGGCCTGCTCTGAGAGGTGGCATATGGTTTTACTCATCCACTTCCCGCCATGACAATAAATGCCTTAAAACCATCAGGATCCTCTGTGAGCAGCCATGGAGAAAGCCTTCGCCTATAAATTGCTGTCTAGTCTCCTATAGAAGGCCTCTCTGTGCTCCCAACCTCAACCACTACTGAGCCCAAGACCTCTGCCCACCCATCGAGCCAAGAACTCTCCCCTCGGGACCAGCCAGAGCTCCCTCTTTTCTCCCCAGGCAGGCCCCCACTGTTTTCTCAGCTCTTCCATGGCTCCCAGCGGAGCTTGGGTGTCCAAGAGCCTGAGAACCAGACAGCTCTAGCCTCATCACAGGCCCGGGGACTCCTGAACCAGCTCCAGCTGTCCTGAACCTCAGACTACACAGCAGGTGTCCTTCGGCTTCCCTACAGTCCAACACCCACCTGGCGCAGTGTGGGGTAAGTGAGGTCAAATTTCCAGCATCCTGCCCCCCACCCCGAGTGGCAAGGCACCCCGGCAACCATCACAGAAGGCCACTTGCAATCAAGTAAGCTCCCACACCCACTCAGGCCGGGCTGCAGAGGGGTACCTCAGACTATCATGACTATTCCCCAAAGACTCCTATGCTGAAGGCCTGATCCTCAGTCGGTGGTACTCTTGGGAGATGGTGAGAACGTTAGGGTGTAGAACCTAGTTGGTGTGGGTCATACAGAGAGATTCCCTTGACGAGGTTATTGGGGTCCCTGACATCATCCCTTCGCCTCTTCGTCTCTCTTCAAGCCATCATGAGGTGGACAGCCTCTTTCACCATGTGCTTCATGTGGTTCATGTGCTTCTGCCACGATGAACTACCTTGCCACAGGCATATCAGGCGATCGTGGACAGAAACTTCTGAAACCATGGACCTAAACTAACCTTTCCTCCTTATAAGTCGATACTATGGGACATTTTGTTACCGCAACAGAACAGAGACTCATACATACGGTTTTAGGCCCAGAGAACTTATCTGAGGGTTGATCCGAAGATGGACATAACAGTGTGGGGAGTCTGAGGGCTGGGAAGAAGGAAAGATGACAAAGAACGTGCTAAGGCACAGGTGACTGTGGTATGGACGTGAAGCTCACCCGAGGGAGACCTACTAGGAGATGGACGAACTCCCTCCAGTTAAGTACTTACTGTGTACTTAGATTATCAGGTACTATACCACTGCTGTCTGCCCGAAGCCTGTTCCTGGAAGATGGGATTAACCTAGGGCTTGAAGCCTGCTCCAGACCAAGGGCCACAGGGCCTGAGTGCAGATGGCCTCTACAAGAGGATGTGGGTAGATAGGAGGGCACTGGCCCATCCGTCTGAGGAACCAGTGTCCCTCAACCCCACACTCAAACCGCTGTTTGAGCACCTGGATGGCTGAGTACTGTGAGTTTAGGACCAAAGCCCCTTTCTCAGAGTCTCCGTCAGAAGCTGATGCTGGTGGACACCAGGAATCTGGCCCGTGTGGCCAAAGAGAAGGCAGGAAGGCTGGAACAGGAAACAGGATGGGCCCTTAAAACATCTCAGCTGTTTCAGGGCTGGAGATCTGCACTAAATCTCTAGAAAAGGGAGTAATTACTCTGTCAGCAAAGGTGATATAATTTTTAAGACTCGATTCCACGGCCGTAATTTTTCCTCATCCTCCCTGAGCGAGTCTCGTGGGGGATTTAGGGGCCAATTACCTGTCAGTTCCCTGAGAGGTGCCATTCCTAGTCAGGGACATATCACCTGCCACCGCTTCCCCGAGACCCACTGACAGCCAGGTGGCTGGGTGGGGGTGGGGGGTGACAACAGGACCTTAGAGGCATGCTGTCAGTAGCCTGAAGCTCCTGAAGACTGGAGGTGGGGATGGGGGGGTGATGGGACAGAGCTCTACTGAGCTCAAAGCAACCTTGAATTAACGGTGCCCTATGGGTTTTGTCTCAGCCAGGTCAACCCAATCTGAGGCTTAGGAAGGAGGAGGGTAAAAGAGGAAGGGGAGGGGCTGGACGGAAAGGTCTTCCAGCACACTGTCTTGAGTCTCACTCTGGTTTCCACTGCTGTAACTAAATACCATAGACTGAATGACTCTGAAGAAAAAGAGTTTCTTTCAACTCCAGTTCTGAAGGCGCGGACGCTCAGACTCAGTGGGTCCATCCTCATAGTCCTCGTGGAGGTCAGGGCTGCATGCAGTGGACACTAAATATCCCAGCTCAGGCCTCAACTTCTTATTAAATCCTCAGACCTGGGCTAGGGATGTAGCTTAGGGACCGAGCACTTGCCTAGGATATGAGCGACCCTAGGTTCTATTCCCAGTCAAAACCAGACAGAGATATATAACCATAGCCTATTGGATTAGAGTCCCATGTCTATACCATTCAACCTTACTAATGTATCCCTTCTTTTCTTCTCCGACGTGCTCTTAGGTAGTCCGGGCTAGCCTCAAACTCACTGTGTCGCCAAGGATGACCATGAACTTCCAATGTTTCTCCCTCTACCTCCCATGTTACAGCAGTACAGGTCTGTACAACCACTCCTGGTTTTATGCAGTGTTGGGCATGGAACCCAGGAATTCGTGCATGCTAGACATGCACTCTACTGACTGAGTCAGGTAGTGACTGAGTTCCTGTAGTGATGTTTTAGCATCCGCTTTGTTGGGAGTGGCATTCAAGCTGGAGCACGGGGTTTGGGACATTACGTTTTCTTCTAGTAGAATGTGAGCAACTCAGGGAGCTGGAGCCCTTGTGGTCCAGTCTGGGTTGCTGTCCAGAGGGAGAGGTGAGGACATCTGTAAGCACAAGGCACTGCAGTTGGCTCAGCCCGAGTGAGCCCTGGATCTGTGTGGCCTCGAGCAGTTCTTTAAACTCTGTGCCTCCAGAGCCTTCCCCAAGGGTGGGACCTCACTCATCGGATTGTTGGCTCCT
>JADRCD010194088.1:1488-19206 GCA_019843815.1 Montemys delectorum | reverse complement strand
GGGATGGTAAGAGAGCAGGAGAGAAATCATTAAAAAGCCATATCAGTGACAAATGGCTTAAGATACAGTTTCTATAACGCAACCCTTTGAAGTCCATGAGCTACTATTTTCAACACTGGGAACACTCTAGAGCACTTCCCTCCCCAGAAAACCTCAGACCCAGATAGTCCTGGTGTTAGTCCTCTGCTGAGAATCAGTGCTGATTTCATACACCTACACAATTCCAACTCCTGGTAAGGGTTGGCGGTGATGTAGTGTTGATAAGGTAACTAATACTGTAGAACTTGCCCTATGCCTGGGACTATTTTAAGCACTTCCTATGTAGGCTTCTAATAGCAACTTCAGATAGACAGGGCTGACTTTGGCTCACCAACTGTAGGAATACATTCCACAATGACAAAGAAGACATGTGTCTGTAGTAGGGGAGCAGAGAGTAGACAGGAAATGAAGTGGGGCTATAAATCTGCCAGGCCTGCCTCCACTGACCCACTTCCTCCAGCGAGACTCCACCTCTGAAAGTGTCTACAACCTTCCACACAGTGCCATCATCTGGTGACCAAGTGTTCAAACACATAAACCAGTGGGGACTCAGATAATAACTCATGCTTCATTGTTTTTCTGTATTTGTTTACTAGTCCATCTATTTTTGGAGAAGTGGAGATTAAACTCAGGTCCTTGTGATGTCAGCAAGCATGCTGCTGTGCAATCCCACTCCCAGCCTGTATGCACATAACTTGATCCCTAGTGTTGTCACTACTTGAAAACTATAAACCAAGATGCAAGGAGTAAAACTGAGCTGGTCTAGAGAGCATTCAGTGGAGGCAAGATTCAGAGATAAGCCATCCAACTTCAGGGTCACAGAATACACCCCCCTTAACTTGCTATCCCAGTGACACATGCATTCCCTGCTTCAGGCCTGACAGTTCCAAACCAAAAATTCCTCCAAATTTTTAGTGCTCTGTCATTCATCCTTCTTTGTATTGCTCTAACCAAGGGTCATAGGCTTGTGTAAGGCAAGGAATGCTCTAGGTAATATCTATGGCTCATGATAACTGGCTTCTCAAGTTATTGTCCTGTATGAATTGTTTTTACCTAATACCTGTGATCCTTCTGCAAAATGGGATATTCCCAAGCTGTCTGTGGTACCACACAGCTACAAAGATACCAGTAAAAGAATTGAGGAGACAGCTGAGAGATAGATCCATTGATAAAATGTTTGCCACTCAAATATAAGAACCTAACTTGGATCCCCAGCATCCACAGACACACACACACACACACACACACACACACACACACACACACACACATACACACACACACACACTACAATGAGAGAGAGAGATGGCACTTGTGATTTCAGGATTGGGGAGGCAGAGGCAGGAGAGGAGATCTTTGGAGTTCACTGGTCAGCTAGTCCAGCCTATAGATGATCTCCGGGCCAGAAATGACACCCAAGGGACATCTGCCACACACATAGAAGGGAGAGAGAGAAGGGAGGAGAGAGAGGGAGGAAGGGAAGGAGGAAGAGAGAGCAGTGGGGGAAGGGGCCAGGATACTGTCTTTCCTGGAACTATAGTCAGATCGCTTCTACTTCAATCTAGCCTTTGGTAGTACAACTCAGTCTCTGAGTCACATCAATACAGAAGACTTGTAGGCTCAGGAAGCTTGGAAAAGACCCCTGACTCCACCTTGTCCCTATCTCTCCCAACAATCTCTATGCAAGTGAGCCTGACATTATTGCTCATCATCCTCACCTTCTTAATCATCTTGATTGCCTTGTACTTTCATACCTGAAGTCCCTGCATGCAGCCAGCCCTTATCTCCTCCCTGACTGTGACAGTGTTCCACCATGGAACTGTTTCTGCCTCTCTGGTTACCTCCATGATCTCAGTAGAGCACCCTCTGTACACACTGATCTTGTAGTTAAATGTTGATAGCAGGCTCCTCTCTTTTTTACTTGTTTACTGTTCTTCCATTCTTGGTACATATATAGTGATTATTTGTCTTTGTCTTTCCAGCCTGTTTAGTCAGGGTAAGCTAATGCTCCACAGTTAAGCTTCCATCCAAGCAGGGCTAGAATGCACTCTGATGTCTGTTCTGAAGAACTCTGTGGTTCTTACTTGGCACTGGCCAGTAGGGGTCACAAGGGCATTTCTCCTGGGGTTAGGAGGCAGATAATAACAAGAGAAAGCCCTTGAAGGTATCAGCTTGAGCTGAAGGTCCCTCAAGAGGAGTCCCTACATGTCACCAATTAAAGAAATGGTGCATGACCAGTGGATGTACGAGGGGTGATCCTGAAATTTTTGTGTCTGTCTGGGGAGTTGCCTCAAGTGTTCTGACAAGAATAGCCATCCCTACAGGGAACATGCTCTTCAGAATCAATAGACAATTCATTTTTTTTCCTCTCTGTGAGTGAATTACAGAGTAGCTGGATGGGTTTTAGCTTGGTCCACGTCCGTGTCATCTGGCAACTTGACCCTCCTCTGAAGCTCCTGTTATCATCGTCACTGTGTTATGCTTTTTGACTGATGACACATGAATTAATCTCTCCCTTTCTGCTCCCTCCTCCTTGGTTCCTAGAGTTACCTGTTCATTCTTGACTATACAACCCAACTGTTTGTTCAGTGTGAGCCTTTCTTGTCTCTGCAGGTGAGAGAGAGACCACCTGTGCCTGTAGAGGGAAGGCTACTACCTGTGAGGGCTACTTTCTCTGTCTGCAGGTGAGAGAATGCTACCACTTAGGTCTGCAAGTGAGTGGGGGCTTCTCCCTGTGTTTGCAGGAGGCTTCTCACAGACCGCTCAGAGAAGCACCCTGTGAGCTTTAGAGCTATTTGTTTTCTTAAGTAACCAACCTACAGCCTACAAAAGAAGACCTTGTCAGTTATTGAGAGGAACTTAGTAACTAGACCTGGCTCATATACTAAGCACAAAGACTCTCAAAGGTACAGGAGTTGATAAGTGAAAGAGCAACAACAAGGTGGCTCAGATTTGAAATACAGCAGGAAGCTGCTCTAGACACAGAGTTGGGGGAAAACCAGCACAAACTGTTAGCAGGAGTCCAAAATGCTACAACTAGTCCATGGGAGCTGGAGCCCCTGGGCCACCAACCAGAGGAAGAAGAGAGAGCTAGAGAATGTCCTGGGCTCTTCCCAATGCCCACATTCCAACCTCCAGCCATATTCTCCATGCCTCAAGAATAAATTGAGACAAGATGTTTAGAGAACCTAGAAAATACAGGTTAGCAGAAATGTTCGGGTCAGATTTGGTCTAAGAATAAAGAATCACCTGGCTATCTTCTGTTCTGTCACCTCCAGCAATTCAAATGAACTACATACATTTGTTGAGCAAAATACTGGCTCTGTGAGATCCATTTTCTCTACTTCATCGGCCTAAGGAGTTTATGCTTTCACAAGACCAACCTTTCCAGGCTACCTAAAGCATTTTCTTTTGTCTTCCATCAATTGAAATCCCTCCCAGCCCAACTACACGTTTGCATCTTTTGTTCCTTTGGTTTCTGCATTCCTGAAGTTCCCAGGGGATGACAAGAAGCCACTGTAATCTCCTTTGAAATTTGCATTAATTTTGGATGTCTGTCTCCAGGGTCCCTGATCTGGAGGCTCAGCAGACTAAGAAAGGGGTTTCTCTGCTATCAAACACGTTTCAAGTCTTTCATTATCAATTCGCCAGTCCAGCACATAATGAGGTCTTGTTGCCGCAGATAGGGAATTCATTTCTCAATCAAAAGGCTGAAGTTGAAGCTGCCAGACCGTGGACCATTATCTATAATTACTTCATAGGTATTCTACAATGATAATTTGCTGTGGAAACTAGCAAAATCAGGTTGCTGAGAGCTTTGTCGATTAAGTCCAAGCCAAGGCAAGACGAACTAGGGCTGATATCCAAGAGGGGGCATTTCTCTTCTCCACTAAAACCAGGCAGTCTATGCCTGAAGCAAAGCCAGGAAGCAAGATGACAGCCGCTCTCAGCATTTGTTGGTCTCTGAAGCTCTAAGCTCTTTGGCATTTGCCAGTTACTGTTTGAAGCCCGTCAGTGAAAGTGTCTGCTGTAGTCACCACACCCCACATAGCTCGCTTCTATATCAAAGAGGCACCCAATTCCTGCATAGGCTCAATGAGAGGAAATCATACACTATGAGAAAAAGAAAATTCGAGAAAACCCAAGGAGCAAAAAAAGATGTTTGTCAAACTGTGATGAACTGGAGAAAGAATCCACTAAGGACAACTTGTCCTGACATCTGAAAGCTGACAGTGCATCTCTTCTGAGGGTTGACTATGTGAAGCCATACTCGGGACTTACTCTACAAGACATTAGTTTTTACTCCACAGACATTAAGACCCCTCAGAAATCAGGTTTTTACTGTTGCTTCTTTCCAGAGCCTAGTTGTACAAAATCTACCAGTGCAACCAGCAAAAGGGTGAGAGCTCTTCTTTGTCGTCCTTGACCCAAAACGTTAGATTTATCAGCTTGTTTACATAAAGGATATTGGAAGCCACAGGCATTGCAGGGTATCTCACTAAGATCCAGGATGGAAGTATAGGAGTTTGGAAGTGAGCAGCAGGGTGTTTAAGAGAGAGCAGGGAACTGGGGAGAGTGTTCAGTGTGTGAAGTGCTTGCCTTGCAAACATAAAGACCTGAGTTAGATCGCAGAACCGTGTGTAAAAAGCTGAGTATGGTGGTGCTTGCTTGTAATACTAGATCTGGGGAGGTGTTACTGGGGATTGCCAGCCAGCCAATGTAACCTAATAAGTGAACTCCACATTCAGAGTTTCTGTGTTCAGCACACACACACACACATACACACGAACCAAAGAAGGGGAACAATCTATGTTGGACATAGAGCAGAGGCAACTTGGAAACTGTTCCAGGGTAATCATTACAGTGGAAGAAGAGAAAAGTGGGCTGCAGGGACTCATTGAGAAAGAAGTTTTCATTAGGAAAGCAAGCAATAGCCACTCAGAAAGACAGAGGCAGCCATCATTTCGAAGCTATGGGGTGACACTAGAAGGCAGAATGTTTATGGGTCTTGGCTATGTACCATCAGAAGCCTTTTTAATTTCCAGGAATATCACAGCCTGATTACCAGCAGGTAGGTCTAAGGAGGGAGTTGGAGTCCTGTTTCCTTGGAAACTGCCAAGTGAAGCCAACTGTGAAAAGCCTTGCACAAATCCCTCATCGCCTGTGTTGGAAGCTGAAGCCGCTTCCCCATGTCAAAGTGACCCAGGAGGCTCAGGTCCTCAGGCGAGCATGGAACATCCATTCCTACCCAAGCAAATCAAACAACCCTAGTGTTTCAGAGTGTTGTGCTCTGAGGAAGCATATTCTCTCATGTCAATGAACAAAGACTATTTTTCTGGACTCACACCAGTCAGTTTTCCCTGCTTACCACATGGAGCATGGTACAATCTGTCCCTGGCTAACCTGGAACTCATTACCTAGACCAGGCTGGCCCACACTAAGAAAGATTTGCCTGCCTCTGCCTTCTGAGTACTGAAATTAAAGGCATGTGCTATCAAACCCAGCTTAAGATATAGTTATTTTTATTTTATGTGTATAGGTGTTTTTCCTGCGTGTGCATACAGTACCCTGGGTAGCCAGAAGAGTCAACACTCTAGAGTTGAATCCTCTAGACCTGGCGTTACAGACAGTTATTAACCATCATGTGAGGGCTGGAAACTAAACCTGGGTCCTTCTCAAGAGCAGCAAGTGCTTTGAACTTTTGAGCTGCCTTCCTAGCCCTCATTTTATTTCTTAATAAACTGTCTCTATTTCTCATTCTAACTACGTGTCCCTTGTGCAGTCTTTTGTCCTGAGACACAGGATCTAAAATTCAGGTAGCCTCAGAACTTAGATTAGCATCTATAACATTATCCCTGGTAAATGCCTGATGAATGTCTCTGAACTGAAATATTATAGAATGGGGGCTACTAACTGGTGAAATCAGATTTTGACACTTCTCAGCAGACGCTGCTTAGATAATTACTGTATGTATTTATTTAATGGATGATTTCTTCCTCTTCCTTCTCCTTCTCCTCCCCTTTCCTCCCTTCACCCCCCCTTCTTTAGAAAGTTTTATTTCTTAGGGCTAAAAGTGTATAAGAGATTGTACCTGTCTTCCAGGGGACCTGAGTTTAGTTTCCAGTCCCTATGTTGGGTAGCTCACAACGACCTATAACCATAGCTCCAGGAAATCTGAAAGTTCTGGTCTCAGTGAGCAGTGGAAGTCATTTGGAACACAAGTGTAAAATTCCGTTGTCCATCCTGACTGGCTTCTCTGGAAACTGGCACTGGAAATAGAGCAGACAATTTCCACAAGTTCCTTGGGAGGCCCTGTGTTTGCCAAGGTTTGGGAAGACTGAGTCCTGGGGAGTAACTGGCTCGTTTTGTAATTTGGGTTTGAGTTGTCACTGCTGATCTTGTTTTCTGCACAGTCCTAGAATCATACAAATCCACAAGAATACGTTTTCGGTGTTCCTTCATTTGACCATGCTAGCATATCTAACAATACCTGAGTATCAGGCTTGAGTAGTAATTAAAGAAAAAAGCTCAGGGTGCCCCAGCTCCCAGTAACTCATCTACCGAGGCTCCTTCTCCTTCTCCTGAACTGAGAGGCTTTGCTTGGTTCTCGGGACTCTGCAGCTAGCACGTGTTACTCATAGATTCACTACGTATCCAAAATGACTGTCTAACTCATTGGAATCCTCCTGCTTCTACCTTACAAGTACTAGGGTTAGGGATATGAGATACCACACCCAGCTGAGAGATTTTTAACTATCTTTAAACCAGAAAACCAAAAAGAACGAAAAACAACCCATGTCATCTGCTTTCTGAACAACAGTTGAAATTGCTAATGTTTACAAGCTGAGCTGTTTTGACAGTGGTTCATTTGCTGGGTGTGGTCCAATGGGAGCAGGAAGAAAAATAGACCTAACTGTAGAGCCCTATCTTTGTTGTCCGTTCTCAAGGACACTCTCCATCACCCAAGCCTTCTGATAGCACAGAAGAGAGGGCCTGGTGCCCAACTGTCTTGTCATTCCTTCATCTCCTTCTCCAATCACTCCATGACACTTTTCTCAAGGCACCAGGAGAGAGGGAGTACACCCTTTAGCCCCCTAGCCCATCTGACCCCACGTCCTAGGGCAGTAGTTCTTTCCTAATGCTGTGATCCTTATGTTATAGTGACCCCTAAACCATCAAAGTATTTTTGTTGCCACTACCTAACTATAATTTTGCTACTGTCATGAATTGTAACATAAATATCTGTGTTTTCCGATGGTCTTAGGTGACCCCTGTGAAAGGGTGATTCAACCTCCAAAAGAGAACATGACACACACACAGGTTGAAAACGGCTGCCCTAGAAATTCTTCAGACTTCCACTATGCTCCCTTAGCAAGTGGGGACTCACCTGCTCAAGATAATGGGATCAGGCTACAGAAATCCCTCACAGAGCAAACAGACTGATAGAAGATGAGATGGAGTAGCTGACATCCCCAGGCTCCTCCCCACCTCCCACCCGCCTCTCTTTCTTAGATTATTTGCTTCCAAGATTAAGGACAAAATGAAGTCACTTGCAAACATGCAAGTGTTCAAATTTTTCCATTTCCTCAAAACTATTGGAGAATATCATATTGTCAAATTGAGAGAGGAAAATAGTAAACAGGAAGTGATCCAATCCAGGATGCAGGGGCTCCTGGTAGGGACACAGCAAAGAAAGCAAAACTCCCAAGGTCCATTTGCTTCCTGCTAGTAGGAAACCTCACCCAGCTCTGTGCTACATAACAGATGATCCAAAATATGTTTAGAAAGGAGTTTGGTTGTAAAGGTTCTTTCTCATTCTGGCTGACCTATAGAGCAGGGCCTTAGGGAACCAGCGAGCTCAAGTGAATTCAATGCAGACAAGATTACCAACTGTGCTCTTATTGATTGTCCTACTGAAGATAAGATTTTAGGTGGGGACTTGTCTTCCCTTGGCATTTTGAAGGCACCGACCCCTTGTCTTCTGGCTTACCATCTTACAACTGAGAAATCCTGTGCTATTCTCTCTTCATCTTTTGTGCGTGACCTGACTTAGGGAACCTGTAAGACCCATTCCATATCATAAGGCCCACAATGCTATACTCCTGTGGAAGTCACTCTTCAGTCTTCAGTATGTTCTTCTGAGCACGTTATGGCTCCTTTCAATTTAGGACTGTGCCCTTTGGCTCAGAATTTTTTTTATTGTATTGATCCTGTGGTAATTCTGATACTATCTTCTATTTCTTTCACTTTCTGGTTCTGATTTGACTCTGACAAGTCAAATCTTGCATTTTCTCACCCCTTGATGGATTTCTCATTCTTTATTTCTTAATCTCCATTTCTCCCTTTATATCTTGTGCATTAATTTATCTGTTTGACTTTTTTTTTTGCCAGAGCCCCACCATGCAACCCAAGTTGGCCTTGAACTCAAAATTGTTCTACTTCAGTCTTCAGCCACCCAAGAGTCATACAGATGTGTCTACCATGCCCAGATTTTTAAATACTCTTAATGACCTACTCTTTCATCTTCTCCCCCGACTTTGCTAAGAAAACATTAGAAGAAAGTTGGCAAGATGGTACAGCCAGTGTTTGTCTCCCAAGTCTGACAGAAAGAGTTCACGCACCAGAACTCACACAGTAGAAGGAGAAAACTAAACTAGCTGTCCTCTGACCTCCACAATACACTTATGATTAATAAGTAAAATAAAATAAGTTTAAAAGGTTAAAAGAGGGACACTCTTGTTTTAGTCTCTGTGACTGCTTTGTTTTCTGGTTATTTGCTTTTCATTTTTAAATATATTTAGTTTTATTTTATGTATATGGGCATTACGCCTAGGTATCTGTGTACCATGTGCATGTACTGCATTTGGAGGCCAGAGAAGATATTGAATCTTCTGGAGCTAGAGTTACAGACTGTTTTCAGCTGCTGTGTGAGTGCTAGGAATTAATCCCAGGTCTTCTGGAACAGAAGTCAGTGCATTTAACTACTGAGCCTTCTCCCCACCACTCCCTTCAATGGACTCATGCAATCTTTCTCCTTCGGAGAGGACTTATTTTACATTGTATATTTTCAAGGTTCATTCCTGTTACAGTGCGCATAGTCATTTTCATTGTTTTTAAAGGCATTGGTATGTGCATACCACATTATGTGCTCATTTATTCATTACCAATGGGCATTTTGATTGTTTATACCTTTGGTTAAGAATATTGCTGCTATGAACTTTAGTATATGTTCATACGATTGATTCAAGGCCATGTCTTGTGCCCTCCTCATCTTCCAAGGGGTAACATTCTCTCTACAAAATCCCCTTTCAGAAATCCTGGTTCATTTCTTTCCACCTTTCTTGGTCACTTCATGTCACGGGTCTCTCATTTCCTAGGAATCCTTTATAATTGTTTGCCTGCTGTTGTCCTCCACTGACTTTGAGAGTTTATGTTCTTTCTGCTTTGTTTGCACACCGAGTCAGAAAAGAGAAACTTAGGAGGTCAGTTTACTGCAACTCAGTAGAAGTCCTCCCTGTCTTCCTCAATGTTTCCAGTGTTGCTACAGTTTAACATTTATTTTAATCAACACAATTTACAGAGCTGTTAATAAAGGCATACAAAGTATAACTCTTGTGATCAAGGAAGCAACAGAATCATTGGTTCACAGACGTCTTCCTGAAATTTGGTATTATTCAAACTAATTGATGATGCTCTTCAAGAAATTCTTTCCAAGACAAACTAAAAGACACACAAAGACATTCTCCCTGCACACATACATCTGTGTTAGATTCACTTTGCATGTTTACTTTATTCTATAAATTGAGCTATAAATTAGTTCATAACTAAAGTATAAACACACACACTATACACATGTACATACCCACACATACACATTCATACCCACCTATCTGTATGCATACATACTACATATATGATACACATATACATATACACACTCACCCCTATTCTATTTAGAGGAACCCCAAGCATTTTTTGAATAATTATTTAGCAGTTTATGCCTCAAGCTACCCATGGTGAAGATTCCCAAAGGAATAATACAGTTTTGTACAGAAACCCTGGTTCTGAACACTTTTCAAGTCTCTTGTGTGTGGAGGGGAGAGAGGTATGAGTTAATATATATGTATATATACTACATATATATGTGTGTGTGTGTGTGTGTGTGTGTGTGTGTGTTTACAAGTGTAGACATGTATGTAAAAGCCAGAAATTAAAGTGGGCTATATTCTTCTCTTTCTAGACTCTAATTTTGAGGCAGGGTCTGTACTGAGCCTATAGCTCACCAATTTATGAAGTCATTTTTTCCCAGAGACCCACTTATCTCCAACTACCCCAGTACTACGAGTACAAACAAGCCCCACCAGATCTGTTTTTTACATGTGTGCTGAGGATTCAAACTCATGTTCTCATGCTTACACACCAGGCACTCCATTAACCGAGCTGTCTCCCAAAGTTACTTCTTATATCTTTTAATTCTGTGACTACATCTCATATACACAAATGAGACATACTATAGACAGTAGCTTCCAACTTCTTTGAGAGACAGAGACAGAGACAGAGACAGAGAAAGGCAGAGAGACAGAGAGAGATATTAATCTCCCCCAAATGACCAATGAAAGCTTTTTCCCTGCCAGCCAGGCAGTCAGCCCAGGGTCTGGGCTTCTGTGTTCTTTGTTCTCTCTGTTAAGCGCTGCCTATGAAGTTGTCCCACATTTGATGTGTTCTTTGTTCAAATACCACTCATTCCCTGCCAATTTAGAAAAACATGCTTTAGTGCCACTGCTACAGCTGAAAAGGGCAAAAAAAGGGGTCTAGAATTTTGTTTTTCAAGGGTGGGTGGGAAGATACTTTTCCACAGGCACCCAGTGATTTTCTCCATTCCTGATCCTGACATCTCTTTCATGGTTTGTCTCTTTTCTGAGGAAAGATGCTTCTTGTATGGCGAAATGCCACTTGTTACAAATGCAGTGAGTGTCCCTCTGAAACACTCCAGGGGTAACTTCATGATCGGCTGGAGTGTCTGACTGACACACAGTGCAGCTCAGCTGCCAGGACCCTAAATGAGTGCTGATCACAATTAAATGCAAATTAGCAGCAAGAGCACACACATAATCCCTTCAGCTGCCTTCTGATTCCAAGGCACACATGAACAACGCATCCCCTCCAGCCACCCCCCCACCCCTCGCCCAAGAGCATACTACAAGAAAAACTCTATCACTTTGCCCTCATCCTTGATTGACATGTCACAGGAAGCATGTGATTAACCAGTTAGGCAGTTTAATTAGGTTAATGGACACAGCCACTGTATACTCTGGGAGTCACTGTGACAAGGAGTGACTTCTTGTCACTTACCCAGCTTGTCTCTGCACAGCAGTGTGCTCGTAGACTGCAGGTAAAACCAATTGCTAGCTGCACAGCTGCCCTCCCCTTTGGCTTCTTGCTCCCTGATGTCTTTCCAGCCTTTAGTACAATTCCTGAGTAGGGGAGATTTGCTTGGTTTGGTCAGTAAATGAATCAATGGGTACTTTGACACTTACTTTTGTCTCCTCGGGATCTTTCGGTGAAATCAAAATCCAAGGGGCCTGGAGGAAGTGCTGAGTAGCACCCAGGATGAACTTTTACCTTGCTACACTCCTACGCTGGCTGTAATGAGACAAAGCAGGAGTGTGAGGTTACCATGCCACCCGGTCTCCTCACTTACTCTCACAGCATGGCATGCTAACGCCTCACAAAATGTCTGTAAAAATGCCTCCGTTTGGCATCTTCTATATGCTCATTTATTAGACAAAAAATGATCCTTATCACATGTGGCAGAGGTCATGGGATTTCTTACCACCTATGTCACTGTGTTACGGTAACTACCTCACTTGAGTTGTGTTTTCCAGCTTATTCTCCATCGGGGTGTCTTCCCTGTGTCTAGATCCTAACAGTGGTACAGATTGTATTAGAACCAGCTAATGAGGGGATAGGTCCTCTCCCTGCTAATCTAGGTAGATCCATAGGGCTTACAACTTCAAATCATGAAAGAGGACATTGTTTCTATTCTAGCCTTCTGGAGACATTTCTCTGGGAACACAAGTGATGCTGGGATGCATCCTGGGACACACAATCCATCCAGGTGTGGATGTTGTTGCTCCTGTCACCAGGTATGCATTAGCAGGCACTGGAATCTAATAAGGGAGACACATCATCCAAATAAAAACTCGGCCCCCAGCCTAAAGACTGACATGGGAGACACCGTGTGGAGCAGAAGCAGGGTTCCCAGTGAGCCTTCCTTAGATAAAAAATTCTTGATGAAACAATGTTGATATGATGATAGGTCTGTATTTGGGGTAATGTGTTTTTCTTTTTGAGACAGAGCCTCATGTATCTTAGAGTGACCCCTAACTCAATATACAATCCAGTATGACCTTAAACTTATTCTCTTGCCTCCAACACGTAAACTCTCGGATTGCAGACGTATATCACCTCATTCAGCTTTATAAGGCTCTGGGGACAGAGCCCAGGTCTTCGTGTAAGCAAGCATTCCACCAACTGAGCTGCACCCCAGTTCCTTAGGGTGATTTTCTAACCATCAACAACAAATCAGAACATTGATGTCAGCGGAAATGATCCGTGTCTGTTCCAACTTAAGAGATTCAAAGTCGCCGGGCAGTGGTGGTGCACACCTTTAATCCCAGCACTTGGGAGGCAGAGGCAGGCGGATTTCTGAGTTCGAGGCCAGCCTGGTCTACAGAGTGCATTCCAGGACAGCCAGGGCTATAGAGAGAAACCCTGTCTAGAAAAACCGAGAGAGAGAGAGAGAGAGAGAGAGAGAGAGAGAGAGAGAGAGAGAGAGAGACTGATTGATTCAAAGTCCATAACTCCTTCCTCCATACACTTTCCTGCCTCAGTCCCTGTGGAGATCACAAAATAAAAGTAAGACAAGACTCAAGATGACTAAGTTGTGGCACATCACTCAAGGGTACCCACATCAAACCATTTCAGGGATGGTAGCACAGTTCTACTGTGGGAAACCCATGTGATAAGCATCTATACTTTCCATAAGATGACCCTGCCCAATACGAGTGACTTTTGTTATTCGACCCAAATCTTCCCAGGGTTCTGTTCTATTGTTTGCCAGATGTCTGAGCAACACCAGCTATGGGTTTCTGCTCTATTGTCCTCACCCACAATAGAAGGACACCCTGTCTAGACAAAAGAGAAAACATTTACATGTTCTTCTACTAGACAAGTGGAGGTTCAGAATTCACCCTTAGCACCCCAATGACAAGGCAACCTCAGCCAAGGACAAAGGAGAATAAAGGACACTAGCATCAGTTAGCAGATCTGGTCTCTCTGTATAAAGTCCCAGCACCAATGAAGCTATTGTAAAGAGGCACTGTGCTACCTCCCCTCTGCTGCCAGGCTGTTGAAACAATGGACTCCCTGAAATTGGAACTTCCTCAGGAACTTCATGCTGGAAAAGAAACGAGACTGAAGCCTGGTGCCAGACAGACAGGAGCTTGTCTCCAGGAAGAGATTTCACGTAATTAGGACAACTTGTCAGACAACCCCGACAAGAAGAGGCTGGAGCTGAGACAAGGATGGCTCAGTGATGGACAGAACCATATGGACCAGGATGCTTAGCTATACAAATCTCTTGTCTTGAATTTAAAGCTAAACCTCATGTCAGGACCTGAACGGCAGGCTTAGGGGACCACCAGACCTCCATTTTCTTCTTGATGAGACCTCAATGGGAAAAACCTCCTTTTCTAGCTTTTCACTACTGACTTTGTCCTTATTTGTTTGACTGAAGACTAGCCGGTGAATCTGGCTTGGAAGGGCCGCCAGGGTCTGGCTCTGACCCTGTAACTCCTGTAGCCGCAAACAGTGAAGCCAGAGCCTAGATATTGCAAACCTTTGCAGCAGACCTTATCTTGGGCATAGCCATTTTATAAGGAGTTTTGAGGGACCCAGATCCATCCCCAATTAGCATGGACTCCAGCAAAAGACCAGTAGAGATAAGTAGAGTATTGGTCAGCACTCCTTTCCTGAGGTGGGCACAGACAAGGATGTCCTGATTTTACCTGTGCCTAGGAGCTCTAAGTCATCCTGAACTGCTGACAAATGTGCATCAGGCTGCAAGATTGTCTTGATTACTCTTCTTGCTGTTGTGGTCAATCACCTGACAAACATGACTTCGGGAAGAAAGGGTTAATCTTGAACTAAGGGTCAAGGGTGCTGTCCACTTTAGCCTTGGAAGCATGACTTCCACCAAGAAAACTGCCCTCAGGCATAGCAGCTTCCATGCTGGCTGGTACCCTCATTGCTAATACTCTGGTCACCCAAAGACATCTGCTTAATTACAAATACAGAGCAGACAATTCATTCGTTTGTTTGTTTGTTTTGGAGTTAAATAGCTACTTCCAGGGAACAATTGAAATCCAATCCAAGATGCAAACTCTTTACCTCCAAAGAGAAACCCACAATACAAACACCTGTATTAGTGTTTACTTTGATTTTAAATTTCAGTAAGAATTTGTCTGATCTGCAGCTCCACTTCCAGTGGTCTCACCACTCACAATTTCCTGCTCCGTGGCACTAAGGACAGTCTGCAGGATCCTGCAGACTTAGTTCTGCATAGCCAGCCCTGGAACAGGATCACAAGTGGTTTTCCTCCACTGGCCTGTGGGGAAATCTTGGGGATTTTTTATGCCTCATCAGAGACCCTGGCACACAACTCAGCTTTTCCCAGCTCATTTTTAAACTGCACATGGTCCTTTTCTACAGGGAACTCAAGAATGTTAGAGGCTCCTGGCCTTCCCAGGCTTCCCAGTAAGTCTAATCCCTTATCTCTCCAGGAGCCTTTGGACCAGGCTGTTTTGATTTCCCCTGCATGGGGCTGATCCTCTGGCATCCTGGCCCTGGCCTCCTTTCCTCTATGGGGCTTCTGGGCTTAATGCCTTCTAGGGAGATATTGTTGGATAATGTTTCCAAATTTGTTTTTCAGAGCCTTGGCCCCTGGGAGCAGCCTGGCTTGGATTCTGTCAGGTGCTGCCTCCTCCTCCTTCTCTTCTTCCTCTTCCTCCTTCCCCTCTTCTTCCTCCTTCCCCTCTTCCTACTCTTTCTCCTCCTCTGCCTTCTCCTCTTCTGCCTCTTCCTTTTCTTCCTTTTTCCCCTCCTCCTCTGCCTCTTCCTCCTTCTCTTCCTCCTCCCCTTCTTCCTTCTCCTCTTCCTCTTCTTCCTCCTCCTGCTCCTTTTCTTCCTCTTCCTCTTTTTCCTCCTCCTCTTCCTCTTCATCTTTATCTTCTTCCTCTTCCTCCCCTCCTCACTTACCACCACTTTCTCTTACTCCTCCTCCTCCTGGATTGCAGCTTCCCTCCTGCTGGCTCTATTTCTCAGGGCTGACCTCAGAGACTCGGGTAAGGGCTTTGGTGAATGTGCTCTGCTGAGGATACTCAGTGGTGCCAAAAGCCACTTTCTCCTTTTTCACTCTCCTCATCATTTACCAGTCTCCAGCAGCTTTGGGGTTTTAAATGCTTTGTCAGTGTAGGAAACCTCTTTGCACCTGCCCTGCCCTTGAAGCTCCCTGATAAAAAGACTCTGATGATCATCCTAGCAGGAGGAACGATGCCCTAAAGAAAGATGGGCATGTCCATCCTTCATCTAACAGACTATGAAGACAAGAGACCCCCAAAAATTGGAATTTCCCCAGGAGCCTTTTCTCTCTCAAGTACATGACATACTTGTGGAAAAAACATGAAGCTGAACACTGTATACAACAAATGTATCCCAATAAAATTTATTAGCTAATTAACTAATCAATTAAGAATACCTAAACTTTAAACTACTATTTCAAGCATCCAGAGTTTGTTTCCTTCTTCTCTGAAAGAAACAACCATAGATACATGCACATTCCTATCAATTCCCTCTCCCTCCCCAAAACTCATGTGGTTAATAAGCTTCTCTAACAAGAAATATTCTTTCCATGGCATAGGTAAAATCAAAAGAAAGGAAAATCTTCTGGAAGAAAGAATAAGAATGCCTGGAAAGCACCAATTTATTCCGTGTGTGTGTGTGTGTGTGTGTGTGTGTGTGTGTGTGTGTGTTCTAACATGGGAATTTCAGGTTTGGTCTTGGAATACCACCCATTGGCCAACCTTCAGAAACAGGTGGTTTTTCTCTTCTCCATCCCCAGAATCCATGTTAAAAGACCAGGTGCAACTGCATGTACCTATCTGTAATCCCAGCACTATGGAGTCAGGGACTGAAAGATCCTGGGGTGTGCTGGTGAGACACACTAGCCTGGTAAGGAGAGGCTCCAGGTTTGGTGAAAGACACCTTCTAGTTTCCATAGAGAGGTCTCCAAAATCTTGCCTCACAAAACAGGTGTTGAGAAAGACAATGGGCATCACCTTCACTGCCACATAAACACATGTGGCACCTGAACACAGGCATATGCTTACAAGATGTAGATGAGCACATAGGTGTATCTCTCTCACTAGCTGAAAGCTTAACCAACATTTCCCTGCCTTCCTTGCCACTCTGCTAATATTTTGTGTTGTCCAACTAAAAGGAAGATTAAGAAGCAGATTCATATTTCTCGATTCTGACTTACTGTTTAGTGAAGGGTAGAGGAGGCTGCATCTGTTTGGGTTTGGATAGGCTCTCTGAGCTAGCAGCACATTGCGTTGTCAGTCTGCCTGTCCTCTGGTTTCCATAGAGACACCATGCCATGCCCACACACCTGTCAGCTGTCACACTATGTCAGTGCTTTACTTCGTGTTAGTAGGCTTTCTCCAAAACCCCCATCCTTGCTACTACATGATTTCCTCTTGTGCAGCAGGTTTGCCTCAGACCCTTTGTTAACTTGGTCCATGCACACAATGGTACTGTCTCTGCAGCTGGGAACATCTACTGAAATAGCTTTGATTCATTTCTGCCTCTCTTAATAGGAATGGTTATGTCTGCCAAGGGAGGCTAGACTTGAGTGTAGACTGAATCAATTAGAAACAAGACCTCCCGTGCCCTGCTTTGCTGCCATGCCTCAGCTGCAATGACTGAATCTGTAGCATGAACTTCTCCACAATGGCTGTGCCAGGTTCTGAGCCAGGATTCTCAAAAGACTGCCTGACTGCCACCACCTCCCCATTCAGCCATTCCAGAGAGCCTTGGCTGAAAACTGAGCCCCTCTCCCCCTTCTTGCCACCCTGAAAGGCAGAATAAGAAACATTCATATTCTCTCTCTCTCTCAATCTCTCTCTCTCTCTCAATCTCTCTCTCCTCTCTCTCTCTCCCTCTCTCTCTCCTCTCTCTCTCTCCCTCTCTCTTTCTGTCTTTCGCTCCTCTGTCTCTGTCTGTCTCCCTCTCCACTCTGTCTCTGTCTCCTCTCTCTCCCTCTCTTTTCTCTCTCTCCTCTCTCCCTCTCTGTCTCTCTCTGTCTCTTTCCCTCTCTCTCCTCTCTCTCTTTCTGTCTCTCTCTCCTCTGTCTGTCTATCGCCTCCTCTCTGTGTCTCTGTCTCTCCCTCTCTGCCTCTCTCTCTGTGTCTCTCTCTCCCTCTCTTCTCTCTTTCTCTCCTCTCTCTTTCTCTCTCCCTCTCTCTTTCTGTCTCTCTCTCCTTTGTCTCTGTCTGTCTCTCTCCTCTCTCTCCTCTCTCTCTCCTCTCTCTCCCTCTCTCTCCTCTCTCTCCCTCTCTC
>JADRCD010194086.1:36957-50627 GCA_019843815.1 Montemys delectorum | reverse complement strand
GCACGCCTGGGGCACAGGCACTGGAGACATTAAATATTAAACATGTCGGCTGCCTTCCAAGCTCGGTAATTAAAACTCTTATTTCATATTTTACACAGGATGGACAGGGAGGTCGCAGCCTGCTGTAAGAGGTTTCATAGTTCCTCCTTAACGGATGAAGTGCTCTTCCTAGGAGAATCTCCCTCTTGCCTGAGACCCTCTTGCTCTACTTGGTCATTTCCTGGAAGAGAAGACACAAACTAGAGGTCAAACGGTTTGATGGTGGCATTCAGGAACCCCAGCAGGCTCTTGGGGTCTTTGTCTACTTCCCTCTGAAGAGTCTGTGTCTTCAAAGGCTTCCTAGGGCTGGACTGCCGATCCCAGTAGCAACGGCAATCAAGGAGCTAAGATCTCTTCAAGCCAAAGAGGGAAGGACAGGCCGAAGGGAGGGGCGTCTTCCCTTAGCCTCCAGTGCCATCTGCTGGCTGTATTCTAAACTGCAGCTCTGCCAGAAGCCAACTACTAACTTGAAATTTGAGCTCTAAGCAAAGAGTTAAAGAAGGGAAAGCAAAGAAAACTTGGCCTTATGCCAAGTTCAATTGCACACTTGGTCATTCCCCAGCATCGAGAGAGAAATAGCACGCTGGAATCTGGAGGACCCAACCCAAAGCAATAACCATGGCGGGCTATTCTTGAGTTCACTGTGAGGAGCCCTGGCTTACATGATGATGTAGGCTCATGATCTCACTGAGGGTGCCCCCATGTTGTACAAATGAGAGAAAACCCCAACACAGGAGGACTTCTTGACACCACCCCTGCCCCCACCTCTGCACTCCCCATAGTGCATCTGTAAGGTCTCTCTATTCTACAAACTCTGTCCTGGTCCCTTCCCTGTAACTCCGGAATGAGAAAAGGAAATAAAAAAGGAAGGACACGACTACTCCTAGGTATGGTGGAGCAGAAGGCTTATTGCAGATAAAAGGGAGAGCATAGGCAGAGGCAGTGACTTCTGGGAGAGTTCAGAGTGAACAAGACCCTGAGCAGGGCCATGTGAGGAGAGGGCAGAGCCAAGAGAGTAAAGGGTAGACAAAAGACCCAGTAACTAAAATGGCTGGATTACATAGAGAAGGGCAGCTGGCGGAAGGGCAGCCCAGTCCCTGAGCTGAAGAACTATAAGGTAGAGGCTGGGGTATACTGACCATGCCCTGTAACGGGTAGGGACTGAGGGATGCTGGGAGAACTTGGTGGCCAGATTCACTTAGATGTGTTAAACAAGCACTTCAGTTAGCCATCTGCCACCGATTGGAGACCTAACTAATGTCTCCCTTAGCCCTAGCTCCTCTTGTCTTCCCAGACCTCTGCAAATGATTCTCACCAAGCTCTCCAAGTCTCCAGTTTACCTGCTATAGCCGGTTCCATGCACGAGACTTAATCCACTCTTCATAGATTCCATACAGCCTCCAAAGCAAGAAGCAAAAAACCAACTCTGATGGCGCTTCTTACCTTGAAGGTAAACTCTGAGATCCTTGCCACATTCCCAAAGGTGCTGCACAGTCTAGATGGAGCAGGAGTCTTAACAGACTCACTTGGCATCCCTTCCTCTCCCTCCTTCCATGCTCTATCCTACAGGGGCCTCCCTGTTACTCAGATACACCAAGCTCTTTCTAAACTTGGGCTCTTTTCAGGGGCTGTTCTCTCCACCTAGAGCACATTCTTTTTGGTCGTGACCACCAGATTTAAAGTCCACCCACCCACCCTGCCAGGCTCCATTGCACACTCTTGCTTTGTTTCCCTGATGAACTTCCTATTGCCAGTTGCAACGACTGCTCAATATTTGTATTCACCCCCCTCACTAGCTAAGACGGAACCTAGTGGAAGACAAAGAGCATTCGCTCACCAGTGCATAGGCCTGGTGCACAGTAGGCCCAAAGCTGTCTTAGAGTGTATGGAAGGGGGCTGGAGAGATTGTTCAGCAGTTAAGAGCACTCACTGACTGCTCTTCCGAAGATCCTGAGTTCAAATCCCAGCAACCACATGGTGGCTCACAACTATCCGTAATGAGATCTTCTGGTGCATCTGAAGATAGCTACAGTGTACTTAGATATAATAATGAATAATTAGATATAATAATGAATAAGTCTAAAAAAAAAAGAATATGTAGAAGGGCTCTGGGACAGCCCTAGTAATCAAGAAGAGGTCAGTGAAGTTTCTCTGAGGAAGAGACATCTCCATGGGGTTCCCCAGAATGAATAGGAGCAGCTCAGATGAAGATGGAAGTCACCCTCAGCAAAGAGATCACAGATGAAAAAGGGATCTATGGAAGAAGGCAACTTCCAGAAACCAAAAATGGAAAGAAACTTGGCTTAGGATTCAGGCGTGAGCAGGAGGGACCCACCTTGGCAAAAGGTCCTGGGCTAGTCGCACTTGGACCATCAGCCTCAGAACCTAGACTTCTCCCTGTGGTAGTTGATGCTGATGTCAACTTGCTAGGCTTTAGAATCACTTAGGGCACAAACCCTGCTCTTTTTGTAAGAGGTTTTCTAGATTGGTTAATTGAGGCTAGCAGACCCACCTTGAATATTAGTGGCATCAAACAATGCACTGGGGTCCCATCGTGTATAAAAAGGAGACCGAGCACCAGCATTCCCCCCATCCTGCCTCTGCACCCCTCGGCTTCCTGACTACAGCTGCAATGTGACCAGTTACCTCAAGTTCATGTCACCAGGATGTCTTGTGTGAGAGACTTTTGTGAGAAACTTTTCCTAGGGAGATACAATGCACATGTCTACTCACCCCGAAGTAACCCATGTTCTCCTGTTGGCTCTGCCTTCTGTCATGTTAGTAGCTTCCTGAGGCTACTCCCTTCAGAGCAACAAAATGACTCCAACATCTCAGAACTTCACAACTTCACCTACCAGCTCCAATGGTTAGTTTTAATTATCAACTCAACACAGCCTGGGACTGCCAGGGAAGAGTTTCCATGAGGAATGGTGGGATCTGGTTGTAAGGGGTTGTCTTTTTTTCTCTTAATTGATATGGGAAGAGCTAGCCCTCAGTGGGTGACACCATTCCCTAGACAGGGAATCTTGAACTGTATAAGTATAGAGAATAAGCTAAACACTAACAAGCATGCATGGATTCTTTTTTCTCTCCTCAATGGGACTAGCTGCTTCAAGATCCTACCTTGACTTTTCCAAAATAATAGATTGGGACCTGGAATTGTAAGTTGAATAAATCCCTTTCCCCTAAGGTTCTTTTTGCCAGGATATTTTTCACAGCAACAGAAATAAAACTAGCACACTAGACTACAAGATAAAGAGGGGAGCCCCTCAAACAAAAAGTAGTAGTTTTTCTCTTATGTCCCAGCACACATCTCCTCATATCTCATTGCACTAAAGTAGACCCTGTGTCCATTTCTGTACCACTAAGTGTAGCCCATTTATTTGAGCAAATCACCATGGCCTAGAGTGGTTGAATTAGGTTCTCACACCCAGGTTACACGAGAGAGCATGGGTAGGAGACCCAGTTCTCCCAAGAGAACAGCACACAGGGTGGAAATCTTCAGAGTATCTAATTCTAGAGCTCAGAGGTTTCAATCCCACCATTAAAAGAGAGGCTGGGCTGAAGATGTGGCCCAGTTGGTAGTGTCCTTGCCTACCACAACAAAGCCCTGGGTTCCATCTGTTACATTAGCCCATTAATTTGCTCTAAGTGGCAGTGTGTGTTCCTCGATACCCACCCAATGTTCTGATTTCCTGAATGAAAGACACACACACACACACACACACACACACACACACACACACACACGGCCTTCTATTTTAATATGCCTTAAACAGCTCAATGGCTGGGCTACTCCCAAATTTCCATATTGTTAGCACCTCCCTCCCCCACACTCCTGAATTATTACTTAGTGAAACCCATATTCCATCCTGGCTGCCCCAAACTCAGATCTGTAGCCCTGCTGGGCCACTATCCCTGACTCTTACATGTTGGTTGTCTCTCTGTCCCGCACTTCTTGGGCCTGATCTTTCTGCTTTCCTGGCATGGCGGTTCTAACTCCTTCTTCTCTCTACCATGAGTGGTAACACATATCCGTAACTCAAGCACGTGGGGTAGATACAGGAGAATTAGAAATTCTAGATTGACTTTGGCTATATAGGGAGTTTAAGACTACCCAATGTACTATGTGAGACTTTGTCCCAAAAAAAGAAATGAAAGGAAGAAAAGAGACTGGAGAGAGGAGAGAGAGAGAGAGAGAGAGAGAGAGAGAGAGAGAGAGAGAGAGAGGGAGGGAGGAAGGGAGGAAGGGCGGGAGACAGGGAGGAAGGAAGGGAAGGAAGGAGGGAGGGAAGGTGGGAGGAAGGGAGGGAGGGAGACAGGCGGAAAGCAGCCATTGTATGCAGTCCCTTTGGATGACACTGAACTTGAACAGCCCATGGGCACCCAAAGGCAGCTGTGATGTCAGGCCTAGGACCCAGTACTAGTTAGCTGGCTTGGCATCCCATTGTTGTCTGTCAATGCATTGCATCTTTTTCCACAACTACAACCTTGTTTTGTAATTGAATTGATGCTGTTTATATGGCCCCACCCACCTGCGATCACAGTGCAATTTGTCGGTTTGACTGCTGGTGGAAGAAAACAATTTTGTGAGAATTGCTGTTTGGGGATTGCGGCACCGCAGAGCCCTGAGCATTGAATCCACTTGTGGCCCGTGAGTCTCACAGCCACTCGGCATGCACATCCTACGATACAGATTGAGCCAGCAGTCCCGTGGTGACATCTCCCCACACCCATCACAGATTTTTCCATTGCATCCTGTATCTGTTTGCTTCTTGACAAACACCCCTAACATCCAAGGTATGAGCACAACAGATGTTTTATCCTGTCTGTCATCCACCTGGGAACTTCAGGCGTTGTGGCTGAGTGTAAGAGTGAGGGGAAGAACGAGAGCTCCACCCCCACACCTCACTGGCTGAGGGAGCAGTGAGGAAGCCATTGGTGAAAAAGACCAAGAGGCACAACACAGAGACAACCAGATGCCTGGAGAGTCGGGAACCCAGTCCACAACAACCAATTGGACTTATTCCTCATAATGAACAATGTCCAGAAAGGAAAGAATTAGAGCGTGAGTGGCTGCTATCCCTCCTCATGCTCCTGCCTGCCCCTTTCCTGAGGGTGTAAGATCAGAGTAAACAGGGACATCTCAGAAAAACACCGGGAGGCCAGGAATTTCCTTAATAAGATAAGCTCAGAAACTTTAGGAAGGTAGTGGGAACTCTCCAGAAGGGAAAGGCCAATTAACATTCCTCAGATCACAGGGTGAGAAACTACCTGCAGGTGGGGGCACATTTGGCTGGGTGGACCTTTGCCCACCTTCAGACCAGGGAAGTCCTTGCCACCTCACTCCCTAAAAACCAATCATTTTAAAAAGTCACACTGTTCTACCAATCATATTGTGTCTAATGGCTGCTGCCCTGAAAATTGTATAAAAGTTCATTGAACAAGCTGTGTGGGGTAGCCTCCTTTCCCGAGGGTCGGGGACAGCATCAGTGCACTGAAATAAAGATCCTCATGTTCTTTGCATCGATCAGGCTCCATGTGATTCACTCAGGGGGTCTCCAGTAAGTTAAGGCTCATCAAGGTCTTACAAGGGCATGCTGGATAATTGAGCAGAGGAGCTCTTAAGGCCTACATAGGAAGAGGGATGGATAAGATGGCCACGTGCAAGCAACTCCTGCCAGCTGTCCTCTGACTGACCTCCACACATTACACATGTGAACATGCACTCTCTCTCTCTCTCTCTCTTACACACACACACACACACACACACACACACACACACACTGAAAACAAGTAATTTTTGAAAAGGACAATAAAATTATGGGAGTTAGGTGAGAGAGACCTAGGCAAGGAGATAAAGCAGCCTGGGTCACCACAGCTCGTGAGCCCTGTTCTAGTCCTTTCTAATACCTGGATTACAGACTTTGGCCCCTTTTTATAAGCCATGGAAGAAGACTAGAATGAGAGATCTGACATAAATAAAATTTAAGTTAATATAGTATCTGAAACACTTTTTTTAATGTTTGTGTGGGCTGAGCAATGATCCTAACCAAATCCTGGTTCATATTAAAAATGTCCCCCATGGGCTCACATAATTGGACCCTTGGTTCCTAACTGGTAGCACTAAGAGGAGAGGTTTTGGGGAGGTGTGGCCTTGCCAGAGGAAGCACACACTGGGGCAGGGCTCTGGGATTCCATAGCCTCATCCTACTTCTGGCTCCCACTCTCTGCTTCATGACTGCGATTGAAGAGTCGATCGCTCTCTCTCCTCTCTCTCCCCGTGCCCAGGTTAGGCTGCCTGCCGTCAGGGTTTCCTTGCCGTTATGGTGTTCTGTGTGTGTCTTTGTCACTGTTCTGCTGCCATGAGGAGAAGCCACGGGCAAGGCAACTTACAAAATAAAGTATTTAATTGGGGGTTAGCTTCCAGTTTCAGAGGGTTAGTGTCATAGCAGGGAGCATGGCGGCAGGCAGCCGTGCTAAAGCCATAGCTGAGAGCTTACATCCTGATCCACAGGTGGCAGGCAGAGAGAGAGAGAGAGACTGGGCCTGGCATGGGCTTTTGAAACCTCAAATCTCACTGTCCCAGTGACACATCTCCTTCAACAAGGCCCCACCTGCTAATCCTTCCCAAACAGTTCCACTACTGAGGACCAAGCATTGAAACATGTTAGCCTGTGGGCCATTCTCATTTAAACCACCACACCAAAGATTTTAAATAAATTAATAAATTTTTTAAAAAATATTTATTTTTTCAAGACAGGGTTTCTCTGTGTAGCCCTGGCTGTCCTGGAACTCACTTTGTAGACTAGACTGGCCTTGTACTCAGAGATCTGCCTACCTCTGTCTCTCAAATGCTGGGAATAAATGCATGTGCCATCACCACCTGGCTTGATTTATTCTCATTTTATGTGTATGGGTGTTCTGCCTGCCTGTATATCTGTACGTTAGATGCATGTAGTGCTTATGAAGCACAGAAGAGGTTATAAGATCCTTTGGAACTGGAAATACAGATAGTTTTGAGCCACTGTGTGGGTGCTGGGAACCAAACCTGCTCCTCTGAAGGAGCAGCCAGTGAGTCATCTCTCCAGCCCATTTTATTAATATAAGATTTGTATTAATTGTTTAAAAATTCATACATGCATCCAGTGTGCTTTGAGTATACTCACCCAACACTCACACCCCTAACTCCTTCTAGATCCTCTCCCTGCTCTCCACCCTCTCCACCCCAAGGAGTATCCTTTTGAATGGTTGCCTTTTAAAATAACCCAAGTCCAGTTTGTAATGCCTATAAGCCCATGGGTGTAGAGCCATCCTCTGCAGCTTGGTTGACTTGCTAGGGACTACACCCTTAATGAAAACTGCATCTCCTTCCCCAGACACCATCAACTGTCAATAGTTTCTCAGCTGGGGGTGGCAGTTCTGAACCCCACCTCCCTTTGGTTCTTACTCTTACATAGCAAGCAAGTTAATGACAGCCCCATCTCCCCAGCACCCAGTCAGACTTTTTAAATAAATTACTATGACCCCAAATCGCTGAGAACAACAGATAGATAGGTGTTGGCTTCCTTACTGCCTGACTATGCTAATTTTGACATAGGTACAAGGACGGGCACAAAGGTCAGTGGAGGAAAAGAAAGACCAGAGCTGCCCCTCACACTCAGATGCCTGATGTGTGGCAGAGATACCTGCAGAGTGGCAGGGAGAGCACAGATTCCTTATGCCAGTGTTCAATAACGGGAACAAATACCTGAAATAATCAACTTGAAAAGAAGGAAGGTTTAGGGCTTGGGATGTAGCTCTATGGTAGAACAGTTGACTAGCATGCATTAGGTCCCAGGTTCAATCCCCAGCACTGAAAGAAAAAGAGAGAGACAGAGAGAGAGGAGAGAAAGAGGGGGAAGGTTTATTTTTGACTTCTGTCTTAGGAGCTTCAGGTCAATAGCCATTTGGACTTGCTGTTCCAGCACTGTGGTAGGGTATCATACTGTGACAATAATATATAACAGAACACAATTGCCACCATTGTGGCTAGGAAGGAAGAAGGGGCTAGGCCTGGAACTGGAGCCCCATAATCCTTGGCAAGTGTGTGCCCACTAAGGACTTCCCATCAGGCCTCACCTCCCAATAGTCTCACTACCTCCCAGGGACCCTCAGGACCAAGCCTTTAACATATAGGCCTTCCTGGGACCTTTAAGATCCAAAATATAGGTTGGGGCAATTGGACATTTTTTTGATAGATGCATGGAACAAAACTGCTTTCCCCCAAGAGCAACAATATAATTACAACCTGCAGATGACAGCCTTCCCTGTCAAGGTCATGTCATAATCTGGTCATGCTGGATGAATCATCTGAGTGGGGGTTGGGGGAGGGAACAGCCAAAATGTTCTACTTCCTACTAGAATGGGTGTGGCAGTAAATATTATCTGGGGGTTTTACCCCACCTTAGATCATTTAGTCCTCAAATAAAATACACAAATCCTTTATTTTTATAATAAGTCTTAAAGTATTAGCTAGACCGATATCAATCCTCTGTGCTAGTTTGTCTACTTCACCGTCAGTATTCCCGAGAAACCACCCTCGTGGCCATGTGCTCACAATCCACCACCCCCATGGCGCCTTCCTCCTTTTCCCGTGCCCTTCTCTCTCTCTCCCTGTGACCCCCAACAAGGTAACTGAAAACCTCTATTCCTTTCAGTAATCATAGCCATTTTTAGTTGACCAATAGTTTTAACTTAAGGAGCAAGGTTTGCACAACAAAAGCTGGTGTATAAGAGAATTCACTCATCTTGAGGTACCTAGACCTTGGGAAACAGAAGTTAGCATTACAATCCATAGAATTTTATCATTATGCTTAGTACAGAATTTAGCATTATAATACATAGCTACAGACCAAACTTCAACAAACTGGCTCATGCCAATAAACAGGAAATCCCGTGTTTCTAATGCTAAGAATCAAAATTATCCTATATGTTGCTGGTAGGAAAGTAAGACTGTAGCCACTGTGGAAAGGAGTTTGTTGGCTCAAAAAGTTAAACATAGAGAGCCAGGTATGAGGGGTTGAGGAGATGGCTCAGTGGTTAAGAGCACTGACTGTTCTTCCAGAGGTCCTAAGTTCAATTCCCAGCAACCACATGGTGGCTCACAACCATCTGTAATGAGATCTGATGCCCTTTTCTGGCACGCAGGTGTATACACAGATAGAATACTCATATATAATAATACAATAAATAAAATAAATCTTGAGCGAGAAAGAGAGAGAGAGAGAGAGAGAGAGAGAGAGAGAGAGAGAGAGAGAGAGAAGAACCAGGCATAGTAGCACAAGCCTTTTATACCAGCACGTAGGAGACAGAAGCAGGAGGATCTCTGTGCATTCAAGGGTTCTAAGCCAGGCGAGTCTACTGGCTCACCCTACAATGTCCACAAAAGAAGAGGTTGTTTCTCTCCTAGACTGTGAGGGACCACACTGGAGTAGCTCAAGGGAGAGCCCTTCTCAGCATAACAGATGCTTAGAGTTCATGAAATATGCGAATATATGCGAATATCTGGAGCTGAGAAGAGGGACAGAGGAAAGCTCAAATAGATGGACAAGCTATGGGCTCCAGAAGCAATCAGAAGATTGCTGCAGAGACCATGCGGCAGGCTCCCCATTCAGGCTCCCTTCTCTACCAGTTACTAGCTGTGTGACCTCCATGAAGTCCTTTCCCCAGTGTGTTTGAATTTGCACCTTTGAAAAGATAAGGAGAGAATGCTATTTCCCTCAATGGGTTGTAAGAAAATTCACTGAACTGCTTGCAGAATGTTTAAATAGCAGTAGGTAAATGCTCATTAAATAAGTAAATGCACATGCACGTCCACGTACACACACAGAAAGATAAAGGCAAGAGTAATTATTCTGTACCTCTCTAAAGACAAGCTGAAAGGCAGCTTCTCTAAGAAAGCTGCATCTGGAGTTACACCATTGAGCAGCTGGAAGGTGGTGCCAGTTTTCTGCTTTACAGATTTTTAAGCATCTGTGGATCTTTAAAGAGCATTCAGACACATGCCCTGGCTGTCCAAAACATCTAGACTAGAGGGCATCACATTCTCTACTGTTACCTAAGAAATGACAGCGCTCAGGCTCCACACTAACATGATTCTTAAAACATTTTTAAAAACCTGATTAAAAAAGGATGTTCCATTTAGTTCCTGCCACAAAGTGTTTCGGTTGCAAATTAGAGCCTCCCTGATTTAATTTATGTTCTGCTGACACCCGCATTAGACCCAATGGACTCGGCAGGCACAGCCAGGCTGTAGGAAGGCTCTAGGCTCCAGCTTGTGGGTACCGTCACTGAGCCCCAGTGCAGAACATTGTCGTGACCAGGCTTCTGTGCTCCCCTGTGGGAACACCCCCAAGGGTCTCACTGGCAGCTAGCACAGGTTCTTTTCCTGTAGAGCCTGAGACCCAACTGAACACTGTGTACCCAGAGACTAAGGGCTGGTGACCCCTGGGTCAGTTTCAAACATCTAATTGTTTGCCTAGCTCAAACCAAGGGTTCTAAAATGAAGCTAACATTAAGAACCAGAAGAGCTCTTTAAGAATCTTATCTTGCCAGGCAGTGGTGGCACATGCCTTTAATCCCAGCAGTTGGGACCTACTGAAACAGGTCATAATGAGTACTTCTCACATACAGGAGGAACTCACACTGACAGAACACAGAAGCCTGGGGTCAATTAATTTATTATTCTCAATAGGTCAATATAGCCACCTGCTCAAAACCGTTGTGGGGCTGGCGAGATGGCTCAGCATGTAAGAGCACTGACTGCTCTTCCAAAGGTCCTGAGTTCAAATCCCAGCAACCACATGGTGGCTCACAACCATCTGTAATGAGATCTGATGCCCTCTGGTGTGTCTGAAGACAGCTACAGTGTACTTTCATATAATAAATAAATAAATAAATAAATAAATATTAAAAAAAAAAAAAGACTGTTGTGAAAGGATCGTGTCACTTCTCCCTTTGAAAGTAGAATGTGGCCGGGCAGTGGTGGCACACGCCTTTAATCCCAGCACTTGGGTGGCAGAGGCAGGCGGATTTCTAAGGTATATCTTGAAAATAAATATTTCAAGACAATAACTTAAAACTTCATTCAAACCCCATATGTGATCATTATAAGATAATGAAGTGAGAACCTCCTTTGGGAAGCCCACACCCATGCTCTTGGTATGTCTTACTTTCTTCTCAAGTGCCTCTCTGTCTCTTAAAGTCTGTCTTTAAAATATCTTTTAATAAACTACTCTGGGGCCAGTGAGATGAGTCACTCATAGTAAAGCCACCAAACTCGATGACCTGAGTTCAATCCCCAAGACCCTCACAGAAGAAGGAGACAAATAGCTCTCATAATGTGTCCTCTGACCCCACTCCCACACCATGACACAGGCACTCATACACATAAACATGCAATAAATGAAACAATATTAAACAAAAAATATCTTTTAATCAGGCTCAAGGATAAGTGTTCCAGCCCCCCACCCTTTTTTTTTTTTTTTTAACCCAGTTAAGATACATGACCTCCAGCAATGCCTCCAAGAATTTCCCCAGAACTATTAGGTCAAATAAATAGTTTTTTCAGGGAGCAGCTGTAGCTCTTTGAACTTGGGGATGACAAACTGATTTCTGCTGTCTCTGATGACTCAGACTTGGCCCAAACCATCTTGGTCATCTCATGGTACTGGATCAGGCATAGCCTGTGATCAACTTCCTGCCACAAGCAGACAGAGAATGAACACATAGGAGTCACTGCAGGAGGATTGGGAGAAAGTATTTTTGAGTGTCGAGTTGAATATACTCCTTAAATGATTCACCACTTTTTTCAAAAAGGACTGAGGCAGGCAAAGCAAGAAGACCGAGACGGAGTATAGGGTTCAGATGATGCAGAGCAGCTGCCCCGATTCTTAACAGCTTTACCGTTAGACATGTTGGGGTTTTATTTTGTTTTGCTTCTTTGAGACAAGATCTGACTGCACAGTTCAGGTTGACCGAGAATTGCCTATGTAGCCCAAGTCAGCTTCATATTCAAGCTTATCCTCCAACCTGTAGTGGCTATTCCTGGCTGTCAACTTGACTGTATCTGAAATGAGGGAGGGACCCAACAAACTACAATCCAGAATTAGAAGGCTCACCTGTGGCCCGAATCTGGAGGCTGAGAGATACACGTTTCCGACCTGAATCTTGGCTTGGAGATCTTGAGGCATAAGTGGCTATGAATCCCAGAAGAAAGATGGGGAGTTCAAGGTCATCTGAGATTAAAGGTGTGGTGGCATATACCTTTAATCTGGGCCACACTTTTTACTGGAGACCTATATAAGGACATTGGAAGAAGGAAGGCTCTGCTCTCACCTGCTTGCCTTGTGGAACGGAGCAACTGCTAGATCCTTGGACTTCCATTCACAGCTGCTACTGATCTTTGTTGGGAGTTGGGCTAAAGACTGTAAGTCATCAATAAATTCCTTTACTACATAGAGACTACCATAAATTCTGTGACTCTAGAGAACCCTGACTAATACACAACCCATCTCAATTCTTTTAAAGATTTATTTATTTTATGTATATGAGTGCTCTGTCGGCTTGTGAACCTGCATGCCAGAAAAGGACATTAGATCCAGTATGAACTACCACCTAGGTTCTTGGAAATGAACTCAGGACCTCTGGAAGAGCAGCCAGTGCTCTTAACCTTTGAGGCATCTCTCCAGCCCCAGCCCCAATTTTTTTTTTATAAGCATGTGCATTTGTATGTGTGTTCATGCAGAGTGGATAAAGGTGTACAGATAGTTGTGCAGGTCAAAGGATAACCCCTAGTGTCATTATCAGAAATGCCAGCCACTCTTTTAGGCAGGTTCTCTGCTATTCTGAAACTCACTGATCCCTGCCTCTGCAGCACTGGCATTAAAATCCTGCCACCACACCTGCTATTTTTATACGGTTCTGGGGACTGAATTCAGGTCCTCAAGTTTGCAGTGCTTTGCAAAGGATTTACCAACTGAGCCATTCTCTTAATCCTCACATTTTTTTCCCCTAGCAAGATGTTTTGCACCTGTTCCCAGTTCTGTGCTTCAGTGTTTGTTTTCTTCCGTTTTGTTTCCCCGAACTTAAAAACAAAACAAAACTGTTTTTAATGAGTATGCATGTTTTGCCCGCATACGAGTGAGGAAGACAGATACCCTGGAACTGGAGTTACAGAGGCTGTGTGACACCATTCGGGTGCTTGAAATGGAGCCCAGGTCCTCTGGAAGAGAAACGAGTAATCTTAACCAAGGAGCCATTTCTCCAGTCCTCCCAGAATTTCTCTGAATAATTCTCTTGGAGAGTCCCAGCCTCCTCTCTGAATACGTCTGAGTTCCAGAGCCCAAGAAGTAGGCGTGCACACCTGGAAAACTGTCTGACCTAAGACACAACAATAAATGTGTGTCTGGTCCAGCCGGAGTAGCCACCCTACACCAACTATGGGGACACATCCTTGCAATCCTGATACTCAGCAGGTGCAGGCACCTGTGGATTTAGGTCCAACTCGAGCTACATAGTGAGTTCAAAGCCATCTTGAAATTTTAATACTTTTTTCTTTTTTTTTTTTTTTTTTTTTTTTTTTTTTTTTT
>JADRCD010194086.1:0-35759 GCA_019843815.1 Montemys delectorum | reverse complement strand
CTCTCTCTCTCTCTCTCTCTCTCTCTCTCTCTCTCTCTCTGCCAATGTTGTGTTCTTGTTTCTCTCCCTCCCAACTGGGTTTGTTTAGGCAGGGCGGGCCTTGCCTGGACCTCTGAGCCATGGAAGGTGACTCATGACCCTGTGAAATTCTCCTGGCGGGGCAGCATTACCAGTGGCCCGAGCACAGTCTGGTCTCAGTCTGACAAGTGTCACCAAACCTAACAAAGTGTCAGGAGTTTACTGGCCTTCACAGCCAAGTCTCATCTCTGGATCTACGCAGCGGTTTCCACAGGTCTCCACAACTCTTTGCTCTTTCCAGAAACCCCAGGTGGCCTCCAGGGCTGTTTGGAACTGCCCTCTTTAACCAGGCCAACATCTATAGGCTTAGGAAGGACCAGACTCCCATCTGCCTTTGATACCCTTCACTTAGCACAGTAGCAGTGTTTCTAGGAGCAGCTTAGTGAAGAACTTAGAAACCTAATAGGAATTCATTCCCTGCTTGTTTACAAAGTACTGTCTGAGACAGAGACGCCATAGGGACAAGCACTGAAACTTTTGGAGTGAAGTATCTGGGATACACAGGGTATGAAACATAATTTATCAAATGCTAGAGTCAAGTAGGCTGCCCAGTCAGTGGGTACAGTTTTAAGAGATGGTAAGAACATTCTACAAATGGTTTGTGCACAATAGAGTGAATGATGTGGTGTCATCATAACTAACTGGTTTGCAACATTGAGTTGAATCCCTTGTAGTGATGCAAGCCAAGCCCTTCACAGCAGCAGGTTCAGCTGAGGCTTAGAAAGGGGAGCAACTGAGCTACTTTAAATCTTGTGGTAGCAGTTTAACACTTCCTGCCCTCCTCCTGGCCCCTTTGGAGATCTACTGAGGGGCAACTTGAGAAACATATTACCTTTGATATGCAAAGATCTTGTAAAGCTGGAAAAAATACTCCTTTATTAGAGTAGAAGATGGTCTGTTCATTTTTCTTAGGCTAGGCCTTTTTTGTTTTGTTTTGTTTTGTTTGTTTGTTTGTTTCTATATTATAAAACTTACCTGCCTTAAGGTCATTTTTCCAGCATTTAGGTTTTTTTTTGTTTGGTTGGTTGCTTGCTTGCTTGGTTTTGGTTTTTGCTTTTTCAAGACAGAGTTTCTCTGAGTAGCCTTGGCCATTCTGGAACACACTGTGTATACTAGGCTGGTCTTGAACTCAGAGATCTGTCTCACAAGTGCTTGGAATAAAGACCTGTGTCACCATGCCTGGCCTTGGTTTGGTTTGTTTGTTTATTTATTTATTTTGTTTTGTTGGTTTTTTTGTTTGTTTATTTGTTTGTTTGTTTTTTGGATTTTCAAGACAGGGTTTCTCTGTGTAGCCCTGGCTGTCCTGGAACTCACTCTGTAGACCAGGCTGGCCTCGAACTCAGAAATCCGCCTGCCTCTGCCTCCCAAGTGCTGGGGATAAAGGTGTGCACCACCACTGCCCGTCTTGATTTGGTTTTTGGAGACAAGATCTCTCTATACAGACAGGCTGGCCTCAAACTAAGAGATACTCCTTCCTCTGCCTCCTGAGTGCTGGGATTAAAGACTTTTGCCCATGTGCCTGGCTTCAAACTTTGTAATATGCCTAACAGTTGATTTACTATTGTATTTCATTGACTCTTAGATGCCGCCAAGTGTTTTCTGTTTCACCAAGAAAAGAAACACTGCCTGGAGCAGAATTCATTCCTAGCACTTGTACTTCTTTATCCTAATTAAAAACACTGTGACTTAGAGTTTTAAAGAATAAAATCAGTGCACACTCTATTGGTCTTAGAACTGGAAAAACATAAACAGAAATCTGTCAGTTAAAGTGCCCAGGAAATGGACAGCTTTCCGAGGCATGCTCTTTTGAATATTGTCTGCTTCAGAGTTGCATCCATAGTTCTTCCAAGGGGAGTCATCCTTTGTGTTCAGAAACATTTTTGTTGCCAGGAGTGCTTTAGTCATGACCTCAGGAGCCACAGCTGTTAAAACTGCAACTTACATCTTGCCTGGTGTAGCCTAGGGTAGCTCTCTAAACTCCTGGTCCTCACGCTTTCACCTCCCCAGAGCTGGGTTTTCTGTATGGGCTGCCAGCTCCAGCTGACAGTTCTGAACTGTGAGGAGTTGAATGCTCCTGCTGGGCTGCTTAGCTAACCCAGTTAGCTCACCAGAACCCTCAGAGTGGGTCTCAAAATCCTTACAGACAACATGCTGCCTCCTGTTTCCCTCCCTACAGAAGTCCCTTCCAGGAGCGTGACACATGTCATTTAACAGTAAACTGAAGAAAATAGTGTCCTTAGAGTCAGCTGCTTTAAAGTCAGCCGGGCCTGACCAGAATACTCTGACCCAGTACTGAGGTTTTGGGGAAAGGAACAACAAATGGATGGGCTGCCGGGAAAAACCAGTGGGAAATGGAGGCCAGAATTGGATGGGGAGAAAACAGTAACCGGTGGAGGGTTCCTGGAAGCAACCTACTTCAGGGAGCTTTCTCCAGGGTTTCCACGCCATTGTGAAAGGTTTGGAGATTGAAGGAGACCACTGAGGCAGATTATTCTTTGGGGTAATATGTTCTAGAAGAGTGATGACCTGCATAGATAATGTAGACACTAGCAAGGCAGGGTCTGAGGAGAGCATGAGAACTGTGGCAGATGCCCTAGTGGTGTAAGGGAGAGCAGGTGGGAAGGAAGTTGACAAGTTTCTCTTTGGCTCTGCACTTAGTTGTTGCTTGGGGTAACAGATGAGTAGTTACTTGTTTTATATATATATATATATATATATATATATATGAGATTTATTTATTTATTTTATGTATATGAGTACACTGTAGCTGTACAGATGGTTGTGAGCCACCATGTGGTTGCTGGGATTTGAACTCAGGACCTTCAGAAGAACAGTCAGTGCTCTTAACCACTGAGCCATCTCTCCAGCCCAAAGTAGTCATTTGTAATTAAGACCTTTAGGTAATCAATAAGCATCTTTCCTGGCCGGCCATTCCTGGGTTTGACCAGGCAGGAAGGCCAGAATCTATAGAAGCACATCACTTTAGTTCAGGAATTGTCACACAGTTCAGCCAGGATGGAGGAGTGGTACAGAATGGCCTGGCCCTGTTCATACTGCAGAGTTTGACAGCCTGGGTTTGACCCTCAGCACCCAAGTGGTAGAACAAGAAGACAAGTTGTCTTCTGACCTCCATGTGTGCTGTGTGCCAGCTCCAAGGATGGCGCTACACAGGAACACAAGTTAAAGTATAATAAAACTTTACTTAAAAATACTACAGAAGCAGAAGCCAAGAGTTTCTAGAATGAAAGTTCCTAATTAAAAATTTTGCTTTGATGTAGTCTTGCTGTGTAGCTCAGGCTGGCCCTTGAGTTCTGGGATTACTTGGACTGGCCAGCAGCAACCTTAATCGCTGTCTGCTCCTTATGCTGTTCATCAGGGAAGCACATGTACACACAGGTTACCCTTTTTTATAAGATTTATTTTTATTTGCATATGTGAGTATGTACATGTATGTCATGTGTGCTGGGTACCTCCGGAGGCCAGAAGGAGTTGGATCCCCTGAAGCTGGAGTTCTGCAGTTATGAGTTATCTGACATGGGTCCTGGGAACTGAACTCAGGTCTTCTGAAAGAGCAACAAGAACTCTTAACCAGTGAGCCATCTCAAACCCAGCGCCTTAAATTTTCAATGTGATTTTTCCTTTCAGAAAGGAGTGTGATTTAATTTAAAGCAAAACTGAGAAGTGCATTCTCTCTCTGTATCTATTCAGACTGCTCTTTGATGGCCATGGCATAAGGAACATTATCCTGGGAACACAGCTTTGCTCTTGGGTAAGCTACACATTTACTGATAATGTATTTTTTAGGGCTATATGTTGTAATAATTTTCTATCAGCAAAAACAATGCAGTTTTTCAAGTTTTTTTTTTTTTTTTAACTTAAAAATTTGTTTGTTTGTATGTGGGGATGTTTTACCATCATGTGTGCCTGTACAACATATTTTGTGCCTGGTGCTCACAGAGGCCAGAAATTGGCATCAGATCACCTAGGACTGGAAATGATTGAGAGTTGTCACGTAGGTGCTGGGACTCTAAGAGAGCACCCAGTGCTCATAACCATTCTCTAACCCTTGCCAAGATTTAATGGGCTAGATCAGATGGAGCCTCTGAAGAAGACATACTGTACACTTTAAGGCTTCTCACTGTAGTACTTTACATTAACAAGGCCCTTAATTTCAGAGAGAAGTTTCTGCCAAATGAGTTTTTTTTAACTTAGAAAAATATTCATTAGAGTTGTAGTTAAACTTTTTTTTTGGTTTTTGAGACAGGGCTTCTCTGTGTAGCCCTGGCTGTCCTGGAACTCACTCTGTAGACCAGGCTGGCCTCGAACTGAGAAATCCACCTTCCTCTGCCTCCTGGGTGCTGGGATTAAAGGCGTGCGCCACCACTGCCCGGCCAGAGTTAAACTTCTGAGGTGGCCCCATCCCATCCCCGACTTCTGCTGTACCCTGAGCAGGTCTTATCATGTGAGCTTCCGCTTGCTCTGAACCCCACCACCCCACCACTCCCCCAGAGGATGTTGAGGCTCTTGGGTCCAGGTGTACAGGCTGTTTTGTGGATGCAAGGCTTTTGACTAACAAGAAGGATTCTGGTAGGCACGGGGTGTTGGTATTTTCTACGTTTGTGCCAGACTTTAAATTTCCTAAAGCAACATTTACTGTGCTTACATGTGCCTTCTACAGTGAGCATGCAAATTACCATATGTTCCAATTAAAGACATCCCTGGAGGGCTTCAGTACAGGAGTTGGTAGGTCTGCCTCCCTGTTTCGTCACTGTCTCTGCTCTTTTAGGGTGTTTAGTCCCTGTTGAAATGGTGTCTGAGATTTGATACATAATTTTCCTAGCTGAAGAATAAATAGTGTCTACTGCTCAGCTCATCAGCATGGAAGGGTGATAGAGGCACTCTGTTTCAAGTGAGTCTTCAATACAAGGCCCTTTCTTTGCCTTCTGCATTATTTTGATTTTTCATGCACTTTTTAATTTTTATTACACTTTTATTTACTTTGTATGTGCATGGGCCTGTGCCCACCACATGTGGAAGTCAGAAGACAACTTGGGAAAGCCAGTTCTCCATCCACCATGTGGGTCCTGGGGATTGAACTCAGGCTTGGCAGAGGCTCCATTTACTCACTGAGCCCTATCACCAGTTCTTATCTTCTGCTTTAAAAAGCCATTTAATAGCAGCTGGGTGCTGGTGGTGTACATCTTTAATGCCAGCACTCGGAAGGCAGAGACAGTCAGATCTCTGAATTCAAGGCCAACCTGGTCTACAGAGTGATTTTCAAGACAGCCAACAGCCGGGGATAGGGGGTGGGGTGGGGGGAGGCATATAGCTTCTATGACTGATAAATGAGTTGGAATTGACATAATTAGTTTAGAAGAATCATTACTGTTGGAGTTTTAAAATTATGTGAAAAGTGACATAAAATCGCTTGCTCATTGAAGTCTAATGTTAACAAATACCCTGAAGATTACTGATGGTTTGCTCATAGTCTAAATTAGTTGGTGTGGTGGCACATGCCTTATAATCCCATCACTGAAGAGGCTGAGGCTGGAGGATTGCCTCAAGTTGTGAAACACACTGGTGCTTACCTTCCTTTCTGACTTACTGAGCCCACCTCTCAGACTCTGATTGGCCTGAATATGTGCTTTGGTCTTAAGTCTCACCACTTCCTAGTAGATGACCTTGGGGAAATAGGTTGGCCTCTGGGTCTTGTCACAGTAACTATCAAGGGTTGTTGCTAGCAGGACCAAATGAGGTAGAGATTATAAAGTGCTAGTGTGTAGAGTCTGGTACAGTGTCTGTGGGAAGCATTTTATGCACAAGCTGCTTCTCTGTCTGTGGACAGAGGAGTCTACCCTTCACAGATTGAAAATTTTTAGGAAGGGCCAGAGAGATGGCTCAGTGACTCAGAGCACATCCTTCTCTGGAAGAGAGGAATTCAATCACGAGCAGCCATGTTGGGTAGCTGCCTAGGATCCTCCAAGAGCACCTGCATTCACAAGTACAAACCTACACACAGACACGTGTGCACACGGTTTAAAATACAGCCAGTGTTTTCTTAAAAGAAGGTAACTGTATTGCTTGTGTGTAGACTTTCTTGCTGTCCCCTAATCAGTGCAGTCTCACACTGTTTACATAGCCTGTCAGGAAGTATGAGGGATCTTGAGATGGTTCAAAATATTCTGTAAGGCATCAGCAGGTGGCATGTAAATATGCATCATTTTCTTCAGGTTTTTGATATTTGAGGGGTAGTCCTAGCACCGACTCGCACAGATACTGTGAGACAGTTGTGTGTGTGTGTGTGTGTGTATGTAGTGTGTGTGCATGCTCATGTATGTATTAATGCTAACATTTCCGAGTTACCCAGTGGTGCACTAACTTTTCCTAGGGAGATGCAAGCAAATGCTCACTCATCCCAGATAGGGCATCAAGGACAGAGCAGAGTCCGGTTCTACCAAAGTCCAACTTGTCGAACCAGTAAGCATATCGGGCTTCCTTACAGAGCGTGGGGGAGGGCTGCTTATAGGACATGGGTAAGCTCCACTCCAGCGTGGCCGATGACCTAAGGAAGCAGCCTTATGGAATCCCCTCTCACCTCCTATAGTTCACTTGGGGAGTGAGAGGTGGGGACATGAGAGAGAAAGAGCTGAAGCCCCTCCATGGTCTTGGACCCTCCTTCGCTCCTGTGCTAGAGAGTGTTAGCAGCTCTGCTACCATGTTTGTCACCGTGTTGATTGCCATGGCTACCCAGACAAGGTATTTCCTACTCCAAAATGGTAGAACAGCATATAGTACCCAGTCACAGTTGGCACTGGCAGTTGGGTGTGGTGGCACGCACCTGTAATCCAGCACTCAGGGTCAGGAGGTGAGGCTTTCACAAAGCAAGACTGGGAGACTTAGCCCCTATTATCTTAAACCCACTGACCATTCAGAGGTCTTTTTAAAATATATTCACATATTTACACATATCCTTCTCCACAACTGAATTGTAGAATTTCTGATCTCCCTACAAGATACCTAGTTCTTTTTCAGGCTGGAGTGGGGTTGAGACGGGGTTTCTCTGTCCTAGAATGTACTTTATAGACCAGGCTAGCCTCAAATCACAGAGATCTGCCTGCATCTACCTCTGCCAGGACTAAAGGTGTGCGTGGGCTATCATGGCTGGCGAGACACTCAGTTGTTAACCATGCCTGCTTTTCCCTACATCTCTCTTCTGACAGCCACTGATGCACTTTGTGTGTTTTGGACTGTCTTGTAATGGAGTGTTAGAGGTGTGGACTTTTGAGTTAGCCCTCCCCTCACCCCTTCTTACACTTTCATTCTCTCCTGCCTTCCTCCTCCCCTGTCCTGCCTATCCCCCACTAAGTCTCTTCCTCCTTCATTCTCTTGTTCTTTATTATGCTGATTGTAAACCCAGAGCTTGCTGCTGGCTGGAGCAGCAGCTTTCTTTGCCCTGGCTTCTTCCCAGAGTTCCCGGCCCTCCAGATTACCGTGTTCTTTCTTCATGCCAGGTAATCTTTTAGATGGATGTGCTGTAGTTTTGTAGTCGTTCCTCGATGCACACTTACGTTGTTTTAATTATTTCTGCTTGGGGCTTTTTGTATGATGCTGTTAGTGGACGTATGAGCTTTGGTATGGACACGATGTGCTCTCTTCTGTTGAGTATGCTTAAGAGTAAAATTCCTGGTTTGTATCCTTGTCTGTCTGAGAAACTCCCAGCCCCCTCTCTGCAGCTTTTGTACTCTCCATGCCTACCAGCAGTGTGTATAGGGTTCTGTTCTCCACAGGACACCACTGACAGTTGTTAATGTCTCTTCTTTTTCACGCCATCTTAGTGGGTGAGGAAAGGGTCCCTTGTAGTTGTCTTTGTTTTATGGGCTGGGGGAGGTGTGCTTGGTTTGGAACCAGGTGTCTCGCACGTGGTGGTAGGCAGGCACGCAGCTGTTGCTCAGGGTCTTGCTCTATGGAGAAATGCCTTTTGGATTCCTTGTTCTTTTCTCCTGGCTTTGTATCTTTGTATGCACTCAGTTCAGGTTATCCTAGTGATATGATACACAAATACAGAATGTGTGTTCTCGTTCTCTCTCTCTCTCTCTCTCTCTCTCTCTCTCTCTCTCTCTTTTGATGGTACCACTATGGCTCCCCCCCCACCCTAAAATCTGTAAATGCCATCACTGTTTTCCAAACCTACTATATTTATTTCTCAAGCCTAGACTATATTTGATGAAGCCTTGCAGTTAGCCCCAACTTCAAGCTTCCTCCTCCCTTAGTTCAACAACACATTAACCTCACAACACCTAATCTGAGATACTTGCTGCTGCCTCAGCCCTCATGTTTAATGCTGAGATTCAGTGTTATAGTATTATCTCATTCTGCTGCTTTGATAAAACCCTGGCTAAATGTAATTTGGGAAGAAAGCTTACACTACCAGGTCACACCCCAACCAGGAAGGGAACCTAGGGCAGGAGCCATGGAAAACTGCTTCTGCTTATTGATTCACTCTTATTGGCTCAACAGGCTTATGCTATGGTAGTTACTTATACAGCCCAAGACTTTCTGCCTGAGGATGCTGCCACCTACAGTAGGCTGGGCCCTCCTACAGCAATTAGTAATCCATGCACTTCCACAGCCACAGGCCAATCTGATGCAGGTGTCTCCTCTAGGCTGGGTCTGTGCTGCAGAGACAATAAAACCTAACTAGGACACCGCCTCTAGCAGACAGGATGAGATGTTACTGCTTCTCTGAAGATCGGTGCTGCTCTGCCAGGATTGCCAGGGGCAGGAAGTTGAGTTGCTGGTCAGGAGTATCTGATAAAGCCTGTGGCTCCAGCTCAAGGATCTTGGAGTTCAGCTCATTTTCGTATCACTTGGATAATTTTAGGAAATGCCTGTTATGTGAGAAGAATGAGAGCCTGTCTCGATGTCTGGTGCATCAAACTTTGCAGTGACAGGGCCCACGTGCAGCCTCACCCCTGCTTCTTCTTAAGGTGCCTTGAATGACGAGTTGGAGTGTTTGCTTCCTGCCAGGCTCTAACCCTGTAAGAAGGATAATGTTCTTCTCGATGGTCTTCATTACCTCTACTTTGCATGCAGCTGCTTTATTGGCATTTAGTGAGTCTTGGAACTGTATTTTTTTTTTAAGCCAATTGAAACAGCAGCTGTAGTTTAAACAGGCTACAGCCACTTCTGAGTGTGTTTTACAAGTTCAGAGATTATAGAGGAAGGCCACATCCAACCTTCCTAAGAGACAGGGTCAGTTACCACCTGGACACAGCTAAAGAAGCACGGCCTATCTCATACTACTTTTGCCCTCTGTGGTGAAATATGTGATCTTCGGTTATTGTTGGTTATTCTAGGCAGTCTCACTATGAGCCCAAGTGGGCTCAAACTCACAGTCCTACCTAGGCCTCCGTGCTGAGCTTACAAGTGTATCCTCTGTGCCCAACTTTAAATTAACTTTGAGTTCAGATGCATTAATTCCAGCACCTTTGTAGAACCAACACCGTAACCATCCAACAGGGGTTCCGGTTTCCTTTAGCAGACTTTGTCTCTCTGATGAGAGAATTTTAAGGCAATCCAGAAACTCAGGGAACCTTTTACTTGAATGGGTGAGAATAGGACTGGTAGACTGAGTCTTGGGAGCTGCTGGGAGGAAGTGTGCTTTGCATTTAAGTGGGTCTTGGTAAGAGACCGAAGGTAGAAAAGTAGGTGGGCTGTTTGAAGTTCTGCAAGCTATCTCTATGGAGGAACGAACTTTTGTGCTGTGTGTATTGTCTCAACAAAGAGTGATTATTCTTCCCCTCTTAGCATATCTTAAAGTGTATCCGCTTCCCTGCTGTGGTGATCTACTGACTAACCCAGTTAGAAGGACGATTAAAGGAAGAGACAATAGTTTGTAATATTTAGAATATCTTGTCTCCTTCCATGGCCAGGGTTTTGTATTGTTTTAATCTAGAGGTAGTAACTAAACTCTGATACCTCCACCCTCTCTCTTTCTTGCTGGGTTTAAACCTGAAGGAGAGGCAATTGTGATGCTTCCAGAGTTGATCTTGAAGGGAGTCTGTCCTCAAAGTAGCAATTCTGCAATCACAGATACTGCACTCCTGCTTCTGTTTGAACATTGTTCTTGCCCTTTCCAAACCTGCATTCTACAGTGAGGAGAAGTACTTAGAGGCTCTCCACCCAGTTGCTGCTCTCAGAGTCACATAGATACCTGTCTGCCATGCAGATTCATAGTTAGCTTCGCTTTTACAGACTAGGCACCTAAACAGCTTTATACTCTGTTACTATGCAATGTTTTGGGATACATAAAACCATAAAGCACCAGGCGGTGGTGGCACATGCCTTGGGAGGCAGAGGCAGGCGGATTTCTGAGTTCGGGGCCAGCCTGGTCTACAGAGTGAGGTCTAGGACGGCCAGGGCTACACAGAGAAACCCTGTCTCGAAAAAACAACAACAACAAAAAAACCAACCCATAAAGCAATGATTTGTCCAAAAAGCATGGTTTTATCTAAGCATTATTAATGACTGGCCCAGCATTCTAGTCTCCTTGGAGGAGGCAGGATGACATGATAGGAAAAACCCCTGAGGCCTTTGAAGTTAACACTGACCAGGTTTTTATCTCTCTACTTAGTTAAAACAAGCTTTAACTTTAGGAAAGCTTGAAATAACTGAATGTAAGAACAGCAGGCCCTGCATTTGCAGAATGATTGGAAAGACTAAGGGAGACAGCTTGTCTGGAGCTCAGCTACAGACACTCACCTGGTGCAAAGCCCTGGGAAGAAAGAGGGAGGCCTAGTGGTACACTCCTTTAGTCCTAGCACCTAGGAGGCAGAGGCAAGTAGGTCTCTGTATTTGATGCCAGCCAGCCTGGTCTACAGAGCTTCAGGTTAGCCAGGACTACAGGGGAAGAAGGGTAGGGAGAGGAGAGAGAGTAATGTGCCAGACTTAATTCAGAACAAGTGATTGTTAAGAACACCTCAGTGTCTCTTCATTTGTCATCTCTCCTGTCTCTCCAGCATGACTTCTGTGAGGAACTGAAGGGTGATACAAGGGTTATAAGGAAGTTTTTTTTTTTTAATTTATTTATTTATTATATGTAAGTACACTATAGCTGTCTTCAGACACTCCAGGAGAGGGCGTTAGATCTTGTTATGGATGGTTGTGAGCCACCATGTGGTTGCTGGGATTTGAACTCAGCACCTTCAGAAGAGCCTTAACTGCTGAGCCATCTCTCCAGCCCCTAAGGAAGGTTTTTAACAACTACTGTAAGTGACGGCTCAGTTGGTGAGCTGCCCAGCAAACATGAGGACCTGAGTTCAATCCCCAGCACTTACATAAACAGCTGGAGTAGTAGTATGTGCTTGTAGTCCCCTGCACTGGGGAGGCAGACAGGTTGGATCTTTTGGGACTGGATGGCTAGCCAGCCTGGAGGTTGTCTTAAAATCACAAGTGGAAGCCCCTGAGAAACAGATTAATGCTGACCTCTGGTCTTCCTGAACATAGGGTCCTACATCCACACACTCACATTAAAAAATAATCGTAGCCGGGCAGTGGTGGCACACGCCTTCAATCCCAGCACTTGGGAGGCAGAGGCAGGCGGATTTCTGACTTCAAGGCCAGGCTGGTCTAGACCAGAGTGAGTTCCAGGACAGCCAGGGCTACACAGAGAAACCCTGTCTGGAAAAAAAAAACAAAAATAAACTAAGTTCTTTAAAGAAGAATGGCTTTTGATCTTTCTTTGCGTTATCTGGCTCTTTATATATTACTTAGAAAGCTTAGTATTTATTGATGATTGGTTTGTAGTATTAGATCAATGTATCAATCTATCATGGCAATGATAGACGGCGGGGAGGGGTGTGTGGGGGAGAAGTGTGCACTCATGTGGTAGCCAGCAATTGGTTGCGAGTGTCTTTGGTCACTCCCACCTACATATTGAGCCTTCTCACTTATCCAGGAGCTCACTCATTCGCCAGTCCAGCCAGCTTGCTCCAGGGATCCATCTCCCCCAGAAGCAGAGGCAGGCCGCCACACTCAACCTAGCATTTACATAGGTGCTGGGGATCTGAACTCCAGCCTCACACTTTGCAGAGGAGTACTTTCCTCTGAGCCGTCTCCCCGGCCCTTGTTCAAGGTGTTCCTGTGGACTTTAATACACTACAGAGTTGGGGGCACCAGCAGGACTTCAGGACACGGGAGCCAGTCCTGTGTGGAACTGTCTCCTGCAGTGTGCACTGGATGTTTCCAATAGCAGCACAGGCTGTCCTTACTGTTTTCTAAGTCCAGTAGCAGGGACAGTAGCAACCTTCTAGTAGGTTTATAAGTCTTTCAGCAGTATAGAACAGCCAGATAGAAAACCTTGCTTTGCTCAGATCAGAAATTTTCAAGTTTTCAAGTTTTCTTTTTTTTTTTCTTTTTTTTTGTTTTTTTTTTTGAGACAGGGTTTCTCTGTGTAGCCCTGGCTGTCCTGGAACTCACTCTGTAGACCAGGCTGGCCTCGAACTCAGAAATCCACCTGCTTCTGCCTCCCAAGTGCTAGGATTAAAGGCATGTGCCACCCCCGCCCAGCAGTTTTCGAGTTTTTGAGGAGCTGAGCTCCCAAGAGTGACCTGTACCACTCAGCAGCGGTGTTTCCTAGCGCTAAGAGACCAAGTCTGACCTGTACCACTCAGCAGCGGTGTTTCCTAGTGCTACGAGACCGAGTCTGTCACTTTTCTGATTGTTTGACTGCAGCACCATCTCCCTCAGTTCTTCCTGAACTCAAGTTCATGGTCACCTTTTGGGTCTGTATGTGTGCACATACATGAGGTTGTGTGTGGAAGCCATGGATCATCCTTTTGTCCTCTGCTTTATTTTTTGAACCTGGAGCTAACTAGGTTGTCTAGACTGGCTGACCAAGAGCTGGTATGAAGGGATCCTCCTGTCTTCACCTCGAAGCGTTAGGGATTACAGCCATTAGCTGCCTTGCCCATCCTTTTACCTGGGCCCTGGGGAACCAAGCACTTGTCCCGTTCTTATGGGACTGTGACCTGATTCATTCCTGTCAAAGAAAGAACCTTTGTATGAGCATTTCTGTCCTCCCACAATTCAGTTCTTTTTTTTTTTTTCCTTTTCTTTTGGAGTGTGCATGGAGGTGGAGCTTAGAGAGCTGCACATGCTAAGCATACATTCTACCCTCAGCTACACCCCACCCCTTCCCACAGTACCATTGTTCCTTCTTCTAGCTTTGGTAAATGTGGGGAGTCCAGGGATTATAGTTGAGTTATTTTGATAAGATTCGTGGCCGGGCAGTGGTAACGCACGCCTTTAATCCCAGCACTTGGGAGGCAGAGGCAGGTGGATTTCTGAGTTCGAGGCCAGCCCGGTCTACAGAGTGAGTTCCAGGACAGCCAGGGCTATACAGAGAATTCTTGTCTCGAAAAAAAAAAAAAAAAAGATTCATGTTTGTTTTAATTAACAATAGTTTGTTTTGCTGAGAGAATTTGTGTGCTTGGATATATATTCACTGTACATTCTGTCTCCTTGCTCACAGACAGGGCAAAATGGAGAGTTGCTGTATAGGCCAGGGGTAGCTCTTACTTTGGGGACCCTCAACTCCTGCAGGCCAATCTCAGGGGACTGATGCCCATGGATAAGTGCTCAGAGGCAAGGGGACTTGCTGGAATTTGGGAACTTGTCTTGGTGTTTAGTGCTGGGCGAGGGAGATGGCTTCTTGGAAGTCGGGGTTGGTTGGTGCTAACTTTTCTTTCTCTTGCAGCACTAAACAAGATTGGTGATGAAATGGAGCCTGGAACGAACTCTTTTCAAGTAGAGTTTCCAGATTTTTCCAGCACCATTCTGCAAAAGCTAAACCAGCAGCGGCAGCGAGGGCAGCTGTGTGACGTCTCCATTGTAGTCCAAGGCCACACTTTCCAGGCACACAAAGCCGTTCTTGCTGCCAGCTCACCCTACTTTTGTGACCAAGTACTCCTAAAAAACAGTAGGAGAATTGTTTTGCCTGATGTGATGAACCCAAGAGTGTTTGAGAACATTCTTTTATTTAGCTACACAGGACGCCTTGTCATGCCTGCTCCAGAAATTGTTAGTTACTTAACAGCAGCCAGCTTCCTCCAGATGTGGCACGTGGTGGACAAGTGCACCGAGGTTCTGGAGGGAAACCCCACGGTCCTGTGTCAGAAGCTGAACCACGGCAGTGACCACCAGTCTCCCAGTAGCAGTAACTACAACGGCCTAGTCGAGAGCTTTGAGCTGGGCTCTGGGGGCCACACTGATTTCCCCAAAGCCCAGGAACTGAGAGACGGTGAAAATGAAGAGGAGAGCACCAAAGACGAGCTATCATCTCAGGTCACTGAGCACGAGTATTTGCCCAGTAACTCATCTACAGAGCATGACCGACTGAGCACTGAGATGGCCAGTCAGGACGGGGAGGAGGGGACCAATGACAGCGCTGAGTTCCACTACACCCGGCCTCTGTATAGCAAGCCCAGCATCATGGCTCATAGGCGCTGGATCCATGTGAAGCCTGAGCGCCTGGAACAGGCATGGGATGGCATGGATGTGCACACAGCCTACGATGAGCACCAGGTCACCGAGTCCGTCAATACTATGCAGACGGATCATGCAGCCCAGCCTTCAGGAGCGGAGGAGGAGTTCCAAATTGTGGAGAAGAAAGTGGAAGTAGAGTTTGACGAGCAAGCAGAGGGCAGCAACTATGACGAACAGGTGGACTTCTATGGCTCTTCCATGGAAGAGTTCTCTGGAGAAAAGTTGGATGGGAATCTAATTGGACACAAACAGGAGGCTGCCCTTTCGGCAGGCTACAGTGAGAATATTGAAATGGCCATGGGAATAAAAGAAGAGGCCTCCCACTTAGGATTCTCAGCCACCGACAAGCTGTATCCTTGTCAGTGTGGGAAAAGTTTCACACACAAAAGTCAGCGAGATCGACACATGAGCATGCACCTCGGTCTTCGCCCGTATGGCTGTAGTGTCTGTGGTAAGAAATTCAAAATGAAGCACCATCTCGTGGGCCACATGAAAATTCATACAGGCATAAAGCCCTACGAGTGTAATATCTGTGCAAAGAGATTTATGTGGAGGGACAGTTTCCACAGGCATGTGATTAATTGTACCAAGTCCTATGAAGCTGCAAAGGCTGAGCAGAATACAACTGAGGCTAACTAAAAATAGGGGCTGGCCCTTGAGTGGCATGCATAAAAATAAACTATGGTAATTAATGCAAATCTGGGCACAGATGATGCGTGCCACTTGCTATTATGAGAGAGGCTTAAAAAATAAAAGGAAGATATTTCTGAAAGACCAGCTCTAAGTAGGCCAATTAAAAGATTTAATTTCTCAAATCTGTATGTTCTTATCCTGGCCTAGAATGGATGATGGGGCTAAGTTCACACAGTGCCCAGCTGGCAAGACAGTCCTTCCAGCCAACAGTGGCTAAGGCTGGGGACTGGGTGGCACCAGTCCTGCACAGGTGGCAGCGGCCGGCTTTCACCATTGTCCCAAGGTCTTGTTGCATTTTGTTCTCTCCTGGTAGCTGCAGGGCTTCTGGGCTTTGGTACCTGCATCACTGGATGCTGCTTCCCTCAAGGCTACAGCAAGGACTCCTGGGCTGAGCTGTGAGCAGAGCTCCTTTTTGTCTACTTTCGTACATTCTAAAGGTTCTAGCTAAAGCTGTGGTGATGTTAGATGGAGCTTCTGAGTCTGAAGCAGGAGACAATGTCACCATGCTGCAGACTCTGGATAAGGCACAATTTTATGTTTAACTCTAATTGGTTAAGTCTATGGGTGCCAGAGATAGGTGTTTGTAGTTGGTGTGTTGTCCTAAGCTCCCCTCATTTAATGGCAGGGGGTGCCAGTTTGCAGTGACACATGACAGTGCTGGCTAGCAGTGGCCTGTGACTCCCCTGCCTTAGATCATGGTGCTTCCCAACAAGGGCAGCCAGGGACCACAGCTCATGAGACTAAGCCAGAATGCATGGCTAAGAGTTCCCTGTGAACAAGACATTCCCATACTCAGTGAGTGAGAGGTAGCAACTTCTTATACACAGAACCCTTGAGAAAGGAATCTTAAAAACACTGGTGTGGGGGAGTGCTGTTTTAAAGGGTGTGCTGAGCAACATTGTCAGCTCTTTGTGAGAGCTGGAACATGGCTTCAAAGAGGAAAGGAGCCCTACATTAAGCAACAACATCTACAGATTCATGTCTCCCAGTCACAGAGAAAGCTGGATTTAAAAGTCCCAGTAGTTTATGTGCGTGCACACACACACACACTCTCTCCTCCTCCTCCTCCTCTTCCTCCTCCTCCTCCTCCTCCTCCTCCTCCTCTGCAAGGACAAGACTGCCTTGAGGTCTGTTGTGCATGGTCAGAGGTGTTAGGTTGGAAAGAAAGCTGTGTTCAGCATGTGACAGGCTTGAGGCTCTTGCAGGGTAGGGGTCTAGTGTGCTTTTCCTTTACTGACCAAAGCAGCTTAGGGAGGAAAAGGGTTATGGTAGCTCACACCACATCATTGAGGCAGGAACTTGAATATTGACAGTCACACCCACAGGCCACTCCCTCAGTTGAGACTCCCTCTGACTCTAGGCTGTGTCAGAGCTAGCTAGATGGTAGGCAGGGTTTTGCTCCTATATCATCTGTTTGATTTTTAAAGTTTGGCTTTCTCTAACATAACAGACATTTCTGGCAAAAGCCTCCAATCTTCAGGCTCTGACATGAAGGATGTACCTTTGACCTTTGTCTGGAAAGAGGAAAGAAAATATGGACTAGCCAGTAAATGTTTGTGATCAAGATTATAAAACAGGGATCTATTTACAAACACTGTATCAGTCTTGGCATATAAAAGCACTTTGTATTAAAACTTTATTATAAGTATAGATGTAGGGGTTTTTTTTTGTGGTGGTTGTTGTTTTTTAACCTAGAAACTAGGTATTACTTCCTAGTGGTTTGCTACATTCAAATGACCTTCCAATGTCTGCCAATCACCAGCCCTGCCCTTGTCCCTGAGAAGTGAATAGAGATATACAGTCACACTCGACTGGCCTACTCTTCACACATGAGAGGGAGGCTAGTGGGTTTTGGGACGACCCTAAGCTGGGTGAGGGCGAAGTGGTTTTGGCTTCTTAATATTTCTACACTGAGGCAGTTAAGCCGTTCTATTGTCAGAAGCAACTCTCATGTTCAGGCCTTCTGCCTGTTGAACAGATCTGTTGAAGTCTAATCATATAAGAGACCCTTGCAGGGAAGAGTTTGGGGGTAAAAGACACCCTGGTCCTTGGGTTATATTGAGTCAGTAATCCTTGTCAAAAGCTGACAAAGCTTTGATTCAATTGGAATGTGGCAGATCCTGTGAGAAGTCCAGAAGTCTGTGGTCCAGAAGGTTAAAGTGAGGCTTCTGACCTGCCTTTCTGGCAGCCTGCCCTGTTATAGTACTAGTCTCTCCCCTCACCACTGCCTTAGGAAATCATCACCCTTCCAGAAGAGCTTGAATAGCTGTGGGCAGCACTTTCCAGTGTTTCAGGGATTCTGTCAGTGGCCCACCAGCACAGTGTATGTCTGCACTGAGCTGTGGCTGGTTTTCTCCAGTCCTCATACAAAGGGCTTCAAGGCCCCACTGGTTGTATTTCCTAATCTGCAGGCACATGCCTTCAGGTGTGGATACATGTCACAGGAGCTCCTCTTGTGCTTTGGTTTGCCCTGTGCTCTCCTGAGCCTTGGCCCATGACCTAGGATTTCTGTTCTGACCTCCTCCTCCTCCCACATTCTTAGAGCCTCACTAAAGGCTCCCCTCCATTGTAGGAATTTCCCGAACCACTCTGACCCTGGGCAGGCTTTTAGCTGTTGGGAAGGCTGCATGCTACAGTGGGTTGGGATGGAGCTTTGCCTTGCCCACGGATATGGTTGCTCCCTAAATTCTCACATACTTTAGAAATGCTGAGGACCACAGGCCAGGCTGCCCGTGCCCTCCTGGGATCTAGGCTGCTCTGAGTGTAAACTAACTTTATCCAGTGAACCCTGGGTTGTGTGGGGTTTTGGTTTTCTTTTTGCTCTCTCTCTGCTACTTACATATTTAAAGGTACTAGTTTGCAAACCTCTACTGATAGTGCCCTGTGGGAAGATGCTGGAACACCTGTTGCAAATGTGATTTTTTTTTTTTTCTTTTTAAATGTTGCTTGAAGCCTGTGTCATGTCAGTTGCTGCTGCCTCCTTTCTTTTTATGAGAGTCCCAATATTTCTTCCAGAAAATTATTTTATTTATGCAAGTCAGATGACTCTTAGGCCACAGAACCATGGGATGATAAGCAGATTGTCATTAGGTGCATATCATGGATACTTTGTGAACCGCCTGTGTTTTAGAAGTTAAATAGTTCTTTCTAGAATTGCTGTCTTCAGTGTACAGCGTGGTTTTAATTGAATGTTACTGTTTAATATTTTCTTCTTATAGAAGAGACCATGTCCTTTTGTATGACAAGTTTTAATAAATGTTACCTGTCCATTTTGTACAAAGTTGTGTTGTTTTCACTCATGTTTTGGTTCTGGCTTTTGTAGTCTGATGTTAAAGTTGCGTCATCACCTTTCGATGCGTAAAGACTACGCAGGTCGTTCACAGGTGCCATGAGTGCCTGATCAGGAATGGGTGCAGATGGTTATCTCATCCAAACCCACCTGCCGAGACCGTCAGGTATTTGGAATTTAGTCTACGGGCTATTCTGAGGTTCCATCCTCCCCCTGGGAAGAGGCTGACTGGCCCCTTGGCCTTTGGCTTGTGGTCAGGAGCCATCGAAGATGCGGGTGGGAGGGATGTGATGGAAAAGCCGAAGGACTTTACACAAGGCTCCCTCTAGGTGCAGGTTGGCAGTGGACAGCCGCCACTTCTAAGGCCACAGCTCCAGATGGCAAGGTTTGGTACCACACCCTCTTCTTGTCCCTTCCAGTTCCAGATTAGACAGGTCTTCCTGCTTTTTGCCAGGCCTCAGGTGCCTCCCCGTCCTGCCGTCTGCTTCTCACTGGGACCCTTGCTGATACCTCATGGATCCTCATTTCACAGGACAGCAGTTATCCAGCACAGTGGAGTGGTGCCAAGATTCAAGAGCAGGCCAGCATGGCTGCCACACACTCTAGGCTTCTCTGCTCTGTAATGTCCCCATGTGCCTCAGTCAGCTCCTTTCCTTGCCCTCCTGCATCTCTTCTCCCCAAAAAGCCCAGCCCTGGAAAGGCAGCAGCCTGCTTCAGAGGCCCCACATACTTCCTAACAACAGCTCATTACCACAGACACTGCTTGTTTTAGACCATCTTCCCACACAAACCTTCTGTTACCACTGTTTGTTGTGAGGCACCCCCACCCTCCACCGCCCTGTTGCTGATTTTAAAGCCAGCTCCAGATTGCCTAGACTCATTTGGCCGTCTCTAGGTGGGTAAGTCCTCCAGAAGACCCTGTCTAGCCTCCTTTTGAAGTAGAGGCCTGTTCATTCTGGTCATGGGCAAACAGCACTGCGTCTGTACCATGGTGACTCATTCTGGCTCCCTTGCCACCCGTTCCTTGAGATCCTGGAGCGGCAGAGGTCACCTGAGAAGCAGCCACACAGCAAACATCACCCCCACCCCAGGGTGGCAGCAGCCTCTTAGAGACAGTGGCACGTGAGCACAGGGAGGAGATGGGGCAACAGGAGTGGGCACAGAAGGCTAGATGCAAAGGGTGTTACCCACCCAGATGGAGCTCGCAGCACCTGTGCGGGTTTATTTAGCTTCCTTCCTAGTCAGCGAAGGACTGCTTCCCACCAAAGCGTTCCTGGAGACAGTCCTGCTGGCTAGAAGGTCCGCACAGCCCCATGGACCCACAGCTGGAAATGAGGTAACGGTAAATTACTTTAAATCGCTCTTTCTAGGCGAATGACTTTAAATATGCTCTTTCTCAGGTAGATACAGAAAGAAAAAGGCCTCTCTCATGTTAAAGTGCTGGGTGTGCTCTCAATGCTAAAGCACTTAGCATAAGAGCTTCCATGGCCAGCTCTACAAAACTAAATAAAGGCCTGTTTGAAGGTGAGTGAATGAAAGTGCTGTCCCTTTCCTAAGAAACCACAGTAGGGGTGGCAGCTCTAGGAGCCTCTGGGCCTTTCTTTGAACTAGTTGGTGTAGTTTGAGTATGAAACAATTTGAGTTTCAAATCTAAGCCCACCTTTCATTTCTTCTGAGCAGATGATGGGCCAGCTGAGCCTTGCACATAGAAGTGGAGATGGCCTGGGTGGACCAGCATTCAGAATCAACACTGCAAGTAACACTACAGTTTAAAAATAGTGACTTTACACTCAGGCTCAAGCGATTACGAGTTCTTTTTCTTCTTCTTCAATACTCCAGAATAAGAAGCCAGTACCAAAGCTATTAAATGTATTTATAACCTAATAAGATAGTAGTTACTCCCCCGAGGGTTCTAGCCTGCCAAGTACTGCAGCTAACCTTGATGAATGGAAGCTCAAAGCTCCCTCCAGAACTGCCCATCCTGTTACTTTGGGGTCAGCAATGCTGTGATAAAATCTCACTTATTAGGGTTCTCAAAAAAGACCCTCAACCACTAGGGACTCCAGTCATGATGGATGGGTGTTGGGACTGTAAGCAGTCTGTCAGTCCCTGAGGATTGAGGCTGGCCTTGAACTCTCAAAGCTACTTGCTCCCAAATGCTGACTTAACAGATAGGAACAAACCACCATGCCTGGTTCTTGGGTTTTTTTTTTTTTCTTTCTTTCTCTCTTTCTCCATTCTTCCTTCTTTCCTTCTTTTTTCTTTCTTTCTTTCCTTCTTTCTTTCTCTTTTAATGGTTACTCGGCCCACTGAACACAATTGACTCCAAGTCCCTACCATGCTTAATGTGTGACACATTTGGAGTATGGGGCAGAGTGACTTCCAGGACAGCACAGGTAGCAGGAAAGAATGATAACGTAGATTCTGTTGGGGAAGGGTTGTCTCCCTCAAGAAAGAAGCTGTTTTAAGCCCTTCAACATGATTCAGTGTAGATCACTTGTTTAGCCAGCCTCAAAATTAAACGTACAAAGGGTAGGATTTGTAAAGGTGACCTTCACTTAGCAGAGTCTGAGGCCTAGCTCTGACAGTAGTCAGTGACCTGAGCTGAATTACCCTCCTGGTGCTGAGGTATGGTGGGTTGCAATGGGTCCCCCGTAAGTTGATGAGCTCTGCCATCCAAGGAGAAGGAAGACTTGAGACATCAGCAGTTCATTCCCTTTCAGCTTATTTCCAGGGCTCAGTCTACCACTACCTTCCTCCCTTACCAGGACCAATAATTCCTCCCTCACTCTGATAACATGGACTGAATCCCCAGCCTTGCAAGGCAGGACTCTGACTTGAGACAATAAAAATCAAGGAGCTCAGTAGCCTGACCAGAAAGGTAGACCAGTCAGAAGTGCTTGCTGTTCTAGGGCTTCAGTGAGAAGCTGGGTGTGGTGGCATATCTGTAATCCTAACAGTGGGATGCAGAGGCAGGAACTCTGGGTTGCTGATTAGTCAGCCAGAAGAGTACTCGGTGAGTCCCAAGTTCCCATGACAGAACCTGTCTCAAGGAAAGCATGGTGGAGCCCCAGAGATGGCCCAGCTGCTAAAGGGCCTTGTCACCAAATCTGAAAACTTGAGTTCAATCCTGCAAGCTGTCCTGTAAAGAAAGACAACAAGGTGGACAGCTCCTGAAGACTATTCGAGGTTGACTTCTGGCCTCTGCAGACACATACACTCAAGTAGGTATTCTAGCATGCACACATACATAGGTTGACCTGTTGCAACCTGGGAAGCCTGTTGCTTGTGTACCACTGGCCTTCTACCTGAGTCACCTTTCATCCAGAGACTCCCAGCCGAGGGCTCAGAGTGTCCAGAGAAAACCCACTGCCTGCTGGTATCAAGAGATCAAAGGTCACAGACTTATCTAGCAGTGTGGTTCTCACTAGGTCAGTACTAACCAACCCTGCTTAGCTCTCTGCATTGTTGGGCCCCAGGAGGTTAATGTGTTCCAAACAGCCTCTATTCTTCTACACCTGTCTCCCAGCCTTGACTACTCCAAAATGTCTTTTTCTAACTGTGCCGATCCTGCTGCTGCCGCTGGGCAAACTCCACCTGACATCATTGCACCTCCCCTACCTGACGCCCTAGCTCCTCCTGCTGCCTCCAGGCCAGCCCACTTGCCTGACCTTTGTTGCTTCCCTTGGGCTTCTCTTGGTCCTTGCAGGGATGGTTTTTCCTGCTCCACCTCTCTTCCATCAATCACCCTTCCCTAGGCTTTGTCCTTTTAGAAGGTTCTTTTCTGTCAGCTGAGGCTCTGTAAAAATAACTTTCTGACACCCCACTCTGTAAGGGCTCCCAAAGTCCACACCTCTTTCAGATCCCATTGCATTTTGAGCGTCACTCTGTGGTAGCACTTGTCACTGAACTGCAGTCTTGAGAGGTCACCCACTCCTCATCCTCCTGTACCCATGACCCTGGCAAGACAACAGGCCCCTAAGGAACATGAGCCATCCTTGCTTTTTATTTATTCATTTATTTTGGAGTTTAAAGATCAAACCCTGGGCCTTATATATGCTAGGAAAGCACTCTACCAAAGAGCATCCTCAACCTTTTGGCATTTTGAACCAGGATCTCGATTTCGACAAGTTGCCTGGCTGGCCTTGAACCTTCTTTAATCCTGCCTCAGTATCCCAAATAGCTGGGATTGCCCGTGTGTGCCACCACACCTGAGAAGCCACGTTGTAGTCATCTCTCACTGGTCACCCCGGCACAGTCCTGACTCACGGCTAATACATGCTGCTAGGTTTCTTTTTATCTATCTTTTCTAAATGCAGATGAGCCCTGTGATATTCACCCACTGTTACTACCATACACCCTTTTTGTTTTGTTTTTCAAAACAGAGTTTCTCTATGTAGCCCTGGCCATCCTGGAACTCACTATGTAGACCAGGCTGGGCCTTGAACTCAGAGATCTGCCTGCTCTGCCTCCCAAATGCTAGGATTAATGCCTGCTCTCATTACCCTTTTGTTTTGTTTTAATTAAAAAAAAATTTGTTTTGACATATTGTTGGGGAAGTATGCATGCCATGATGGGCATGTAGAGAACACAGGAGTTTACCATGTGAGTTCTGAGAACCCAAGTAGAATTGACAATGAGCTCTTTACCCACTGAACCATCTCACCAACCCCACCCAACTTCTGCCTTCCCCTGTCCTGGCTGTTTGCAAAAACTCCCTTGCAGGAGGGAGTGTTGAAGATGCGACTTTGTGGTGGAACTGAGTTCCCAGCATTACAGGCAAACACCTTTCTTAGAAAACATGGCACCTGATAAACTTAGGAAGTCTTTGGAATCCCTGCTGGCTGCCAATTCTAAGGCAAACCTGAGTCCTCTTCTCAACCCAAGTGGAAGATTTCATACCAGAACACGTAACTTTGCTCCAAAATGGGGAGATGCCAGTCAGTCAAGTGCTTGTCTGAGTTTGATCCCCAGAACCTCACGGGGGTGGGGTGGGGTGGGGTGGGGTAGAGGAGGGGCAGGAATGGGTAAAACAGCACTGGAGAGGTAGAGACAGACACATCCCTAGGGCTTCTTGGCCAGGTGACCTAACTAATTGGTAAGGTCTAAGGCATTGAGAGACCTCTTGAAAACAAGGTTGGAGGTTCCTGAGGATGCTGGTTTAATACAATCAGGCAGAAGAGGTCAGGGAACAGGGCGGGCCTGGCTCAAGCCTTTAATCCCAGCACTCCATCTCTGAGAGTTCGAGGTCAGCCTGCTGGTCTACAAAGAAGAGTTCCAGGACACGGAAAAATCCTGTCCCAAAAGTCAGAAATTTAAACAAAGGGGGTGGGGGGAATTAACTGTTCATTTCTGCTAGAAATTTGAGTAGAAAAGCTTCCAGAGAAACCTTGGCACTTTCTGAAGCAGGTATTTACCTGGTATTTGGTTCTTCATCTAACCCTAAAACTTGAGGCAACTGATCAAGAGTCAAAAGTAGTTAGTTTTGGATCCCTTTCAAATTGTGTTTTTTTTCCCAATCTGGGCTTCAAGCAATGAAAGAGTGTTTATACTGGAAAGTACAGAATCTGGGCCAGACGTCCGGACGAGGGATGGCACATGTAATAGAAACTGTGTTGCTTGTCGGTTGCCTCTGGAGGGGGCACAGCAGGCGCTTTTTCTGACTGCCTGAAATTAGAAGAGGCAATTGTGAGGACCATGACTCACGCTGGAGCCGGGCCAAGGCAGCATTGTACAGTTCCTCTGGGAGTGGCTGGAGAAGTGTCAGGACAATTGTTCCCAATCTTCCCATGCAGAGGGATCACTCCAGATATTAGAATGTTTTACAGAGCCTCCTCCCCACCACATGACGATCAGCTGAATCAAGAAGACCTTACTGTCTCGGGCCTGGGGAGAGAGATACATCAGGCAGTAAGGTGCTTGCCCTATAAGTTTGATCCCCAGAGTCCATGGAAAAAAAAAGATAAAGAAAAAAAAAGAAAAAGCCAGCACTGGAGAGGTAGAGACAGGTGCAACCCTAGGGCTTGTTGTCGGCCAGCCAGCCTAGCCCAATTGGCAAGCTCTAGACCCTGTCTCAAAAAAAATAAAAGAAAAAAAAAAAAGAAAAAAAAGAAAAAAAAAAAAAAAAGAAAAAAAAAAAAAAGAAAAGAAAAAACTAAGTCGCTGGTCAGTGGTGTCACATGCTTTTAATCCCAGCACTTGGGAGCCAGAGGCAGGCAGATTTCCGAGTTTGAGGCTAGCCTGGTCTACAGAGTTCTAGGACAGCCAGGGCTACACAGAGAAACCCTGTCTCGAAAAACCAAAAAAGAAAAAGAAAAAACTAAGTCAGTGGTACTTAAGGAATGACACCTGGGGTTGACCTCTGGCTTCCACCCATATTGACATGTGCACCTGCACACACAATTTTAAATGTCAAAACATTGCTACAAAATCAGCAATGATAAACAAACAAGCCAAAAACCATACAGTTGACTAGCATTGTCAAAGCCTCCGTGATATATATCACAGTACCCAGGGTCCATTCTGAGGTTTTGAAATTCACTCCTTATGTTTTCCTTACTATTGATTTTTTTTTTTTTCTCTAAGGCAGGGAGTCTCATGAAGCTCAGGCTCACCTCCATCTCGTTATATAGCAGAGGACAGCCTGTAACTTCTGATCTTCTTGCTTCTGCCTCCTTGGCGGTTAGCAGTTACAGGGATGCACTGCAGTGCCTAGTTTATTTGCTGCTGGGAACCAAACCCGGCACCTTGTTTGAAGGCTAGAAACTCACTCTACCAATTGAGTCACATCCCTTTTTGAGACTTTTTCTCACTATGTTGCCTTGGGCAACTTTAAATTTCTGTGTTAAAGTGATCCTCCTGCCTCAGCCTCCCAAGTAGGTGGGACTTTAGGAAGGCCCAGCTTACCAAATAATTATAGACCTCCTGCTTTGTCCCAGGGTCAGGCCTGCAGATAGTAATATCTTTGGAGGTTATAAACATCATTCCAGTAGACCAAGAAATGGACATTTTCTGATTGGCCATTTGCTCTGTATATGTTCCTCAGTTAGCTAAACATTTCCAATCCAGACCTATAAATAGATCTAACCATCAACTCAAGAGAATAGTTCTCAAACAAAGCTGATTGTGGGTGGCAGCTGGCATACTCTTAGCTGTAATCTCAACACCGAGCTTCACTGCCCTCAAAAGACCTGAGTTACAGCCACTTCCTGTGATCACTGGATAGCTACCCTCATCCTTTAAAAAATGTTTTCTTTTATTTTATTTTTAGTTAACCCAACATTTACCATCAACTCAGGGTAGAAAGGATGAAAGTTGCACATGTCCATTCCTGTTTCTGCCTCTCAGAATTTTCTCACCTCACTTTATATTATGGCAGTCTGACTGTATGAATGTACACCAACTGCATGCAGATGCCCTCAGAGGCCATCAGGCCAGCCCCTGCAGCTGCTATGAGTGACCCAGTGTGGGTACTAGGAACCAAATCCAGGTCCCCTGTAAGAGCATCAAGTGCTCTAACTGCTGAGCCATTGCCCCCAGCCTAGTTCCAACACATTTTTAAAAAAAAAAAAATAAGTCAGAGACTCTTGTGGCCAAGGATGCCTTTGAGCTCTTGTGAAGCTAAAGCTGGCCTTGAACGTGTGTTCCTGCTGCCTGTACCTCCAGAGCACTAGGATTATAGGTATACCCTACCATATTAGGCTTCTCCATAGTCCATCCTTGTGGAATTCACCAGAAGAACATACAAACCAAAAAATAAGACAGTATTCTTTTATTTTAAAATGAATCAGTCTCCCAAAGGATGCTCTATCTAGGAGGCAGAATTGTGCTTTAGGAACAGACAGAAACTACAGAAGAATGTAATACCACGCCAGACATGGTAGCCACCTGCAACCCTACTTACTTCACAGGCTGAGGTATGAAGATTTGACTCTAGCCTAGGCTACAGGAAGACCTTGTAGACCCTGTCTCAGAGATCCGCATAGACAGAGACTAACACTAAATATGACTCTAGGCACTGGGATGTATCAATCATTTGGTGTATTTTAAAGCCCCTGTAGTTCTAGGGTTTTTTTGGGGGGAGGGGGGAGGTTTGGTGATTTTTGCTTGTTTCCGAGACAGGGTTTCTCTGTGTAGCCCTGGCTGTCCTGGAACTCACTCTGTAGACCAGGCTGGCCTCGAACTCAGAAATCCACCTGCCTCTGCCTCCCAAGTGCTGGGATTGATTAGACTGGACCACACTGATGCTAGGGACTGAGGGTGGAGTGTTCGAGAAGCTGGATCAGGCTCTAGCCCTCAAAATCTGAGCTGAAGTGAAAAAGAGACATTCTCCCCAGAGGGAGTGGTGTGAATGAGAAACCTGGAAGTGGGAGGCTTGAAAGTAGCTGTGGGAACCTAATGGGGAAAGAAAATGGGGTTACCATGGCAACGAGCATCTTCCGCTGAGCACTCTGGGCCATGCTCTTGTCCCTCTTCTTTACCTGTAATATCTCAGTAGACCTTTAACTACAACTCAGCTTGAGAGCAAAGGGAAACTGAGGCTCAGAGGCTGAAGTACATGGCCAGTCCAGAATCCTAAAGTAATCCAAGTTTCACGACCCTCACACCCTGATGCTGTGCAAGGCTATGCGTGACCTGAAGCGGATCAAGGAGCAGATTTAGTAATCGATGATTTGAGCTGTCAGAAAGATGAACCTGGTGGAGCGCTATGATCTCTGACATGGCGTTTATGCCCTGGGTCAAGTGACTAATCACAGATTTGTTGATGTAGTATCTCCTGGGTGTGGAACAGTGTCTGTAAGGTGAGCCTCTAGGAGCCCAGGTGGATCAAGTTAAGATAAAATGGACCACTCCACTCCGGCAGCCTGCTGGGGAACCTGTCCTTAAGCTACAGCTCATAGGTAAGGAAGCTCTCTCTAAACTTGTCTTTCCTTAAGGAGACTTGACTGTTTTTGTGGGTTTGTTTTGTTTTGTTTTTGAGAGGGGGTTCATTCTTAGCCAAGATTCTGCTCTGGATCTCATGGCGATCCTTCTGCCTCGGCTTCTTAAGGATTATTATAGGTGTGAGCCACTGTACTGTACCCAGTTTTCACGATGGTCTTGAGGGGAAGGGCGGCTAATAGAAAATGTCAGGAGCATCATCTCTTCCCCACACCCCTGCTGTCCCTCCCCCACACTCCATTAAGTCTGACTCTTCGTCTTGGACGGCAGCTGCCCCCACCCTGCCCTCATTGTCTCTCACCCAGCTTGTTACACCAGCCTGGCCTCCTCACTACTTTTCGCCCTATATTCCCATCCTGATCTGCTCCCTCCCTGCACCACCCCACTCAGCTCAGAAACTTCCATGGGGTCCCCCGGTTTCTATACACCACACCCAAACTCTCCAGACTGTGGTCTTAGACTCTGATTGGTTTCTCGACTGCCTCTCCAGCCTCCTCTCATCTAGTCCTCTTTTCCCTGGACTTTGCCTCAACTTCCTGTACCCAAGTACCTTAAGGCAGTTCCCTGTGTTGGGGATGCACTTTGTCTTTCCTCCCTGCTTCAAAGACCAAGGATACAACTAAGACCACTTCCTCTGAGAAACTTTCCATGCCCTTCAGGCACAGCAGCACCACCAGGACTTCAGAAGTGGCCTGGGAGCCTGGGCTGGGTTGTCCAGCAGGCTTCATTTGCATACGTGAGGACTAGGAGCAGAAAGGTTCAAAGAGCTTTTTGCTTCTGTTCTTTACAGCTCAGGCAAGGCAGCTAGTGAGCTCTGGTTTGCTTGAAGTTACAGTATCTGTCTCCTCTGGTCTTGAGGCAAGCGAGCAAGCGTGGTTATGGCACACACCAGGTGAGAGACAGGAGACTAAAATACTCCCCAAGATAGAGACCTCAAATTATTCTAGAGAGAGCTAAAAATGTGAAAACCGTACCATTACTGCTCCTGCTCCCCGTCATGAGTCCAGTCAGCCAGCAGATTTGGAGTTTGCATAGCCAGCCACCTCCAAGGTTTCAGCATTGATGGAGAGATGAAGTTTGGCTTTGCCACATTGCAATTTCTTCCCTGAAATATCCTAATCCACTGTGGGGCCCGGGTGCCTCCCACCTTGGGAGAGCGGCTATCACAGCCCTGGTGACTGGGATTGGAGCCCATCGGATTTAAAGATTTAAAGTCGAGCCTATGACTGGATTGTTTTTGCTTCGGCAGGTCCCTCCACTCTCAGGCTCTATTTTGTTTTTGAATTTAGAGAAATGACTGATGTGGCTGTGTTTCAAAGGACAGACTTGACCTTGTTCTTTGAATACTCTTTCACTGCCACCGATCTGCTAACCCAGTAGCTTCACAGAGCCACAGACCACTCCTTTCAGTAGTCCAGGTGCCCCCAAAAGGTTCCCCCCAGCCCCACCCCCAGCCTAGGTCAGGATGAAAGTCAATTTACTTGTTACTCCTCAGAAAGCCTGGGAGGCAGAGTGTCCTGTGAACAGAGTGACATTTTGGGGGGATTTCTGTGGAGTTCCAAATCTGAGGCTGGAAACCACCCCTTCCCCAAGTGTGACCCTGAGCTGCCCAGGGCAAGATGCTTACAAGCTTTTAAAGACACCGGCTGCAGCTGCGCCTGGTTGCAGGGCTTGACCTCTTGACCTCCCATGAGGCTGATAACGCAGGACTTGTTCAGACAGTAATCTGAGGAATAGCCCCTGAGGGACAGACTCTCTCCTAGTTCACAGGAGAGGAACACTCTCTCCTGGGAGTGTTTATGGCCCTGTGGACACAGGAGAGTGGGGCTAAGCACTCTGTGCTGCCCAGCCAGTTAAACATGAGCAACACCTACCAGTGCCATCCACACTCAGACCTTGGGGCTCAGGGCTTCCTGCCAGCCACAAAAGAGCCCATGGATCTTCCTAAGGGTCCCCTGGAAAGAGGAGTGAGGGAATGTTTGATCTCCATGGGTTCAGTCTGGTGAACCCTGTTCCTTCCAGTTTTGTTTTGTTTTTTTTTTGTTGTTGTTGTCGTTTTTTGTTTGCTTTGGTTTTGGTTTTGTTTTGTTTTTTTTGAGACAGGGTTTCTCTGTATAGCTCTGGCTATCCTGGAACTCACTCTGTAGAACCAGGCTGGTCTCGAACTCAGAAATCCACCTGCCTCTGCCTTCTAAGAGCTGGGATCAAAGGCCTGCGCCACCACTGCCCATCGTGTCCCTAAGTTTTAGCCAGTCTGCTTAAGAGTATAGTTCCTCATCCTTCAGTCTTGACGCGTTTGCTCTTTAAATCAGATGGTCCCCATCATGGTATGTCTAGGTCCATTAGAGCACTTTAGTCAACAGCAGACAGTTTCAGATCTGAGATCATCACACCTGAAACATCTCCCTACAGACAGCCTTGCTGACCTGTAACTCCAGGTATTTGGAGAGATTTGTACTCCAAATGATAGCTTGACCTTTGGCAAAGGCAGGGCTGTGCATAAACTTGTACCTACTTTTTCCATTTTGAGTTCCTGGGCCTCTAGACAGAGAGAAAGAGGTAAGTCTAGGCCCTTAGAATTTAAAAAAAAAAAAAAAAAAAAAAAAGCCTTTCTGTCTTTTTGTTTAATCCATGAAGGACCCCAGATGTAGAAACTCAGTACAACAGGAAGTGTGCCACATATTTCACTAAAAAGAATGGCTTTCCCTGGGTGGGTTCCTGGAACATTGTTGCTTCAGGTTTGGTGGACTAGGGTAAGTGCTTTGTGGGTAAGGGCTGTGTGAGCGTGAGGTCTTGAGTTCAAATTCCCCAAACCCAGGTTTAAAAAGGACTGGGCACATGGCCACTGCTGTCTGTCACCCCAATCAGCTATCACTGGGGAGGGAGGACAGAGACAGGAGGATCTCTGGGGCTTGCTGACTGCCAGTCTGGCTCCAGGTTCAGAGAAAGAGACTGTGTCTCAGGGGAACAAAGTGGGATATGACAGAGCAGAACGACCTATGTCCTCTTCTGGCCTGTGCGCACCGGTTCTGGGTGGCTAGAAGTTCTGAGAGGACTGTAAGGTAAGAACTGTGTAGAGCAGGCATGGGGTGTGCTAGCCTATTTATTGGAAGGTTGCTGAAACATTGCTCTCCCAGGAGGACCCTCTGAATCCCTGTCCTCCAGTTGTGAACCTTCCTCTGTCATTCTCATGGCCCTTATTTGAAAACATTGCTTTATAACTTGTCTTGGGCCCAGCTTGGTACTGAATGCAATTCAGGGGACATGGTGGGACGCAAGGCCCAGCCCCTGGCAACAGTGCACTCTGGGATCTTCTAAGAACAGATCTCGAACTGCTTATGTTTGAAAGATGAACCACCAGACATCCTGAGGATGCAATGGGATGGTCCCAGGTAGTTGGACATAATTGAGCTTGATCATGCACTGCCTATAGTGGAAGCAAGAATCACAGCTCACGGGGTCATTGGTCAAATGCCCAAGTCAATATACTCCTCCTGAAGACGTGTGAAAAGACCAAAGCAGTGAGCCTCCAGTCCGTAACATACTGCTTTATCAGAAGTTGAGCATCCCAAACAAGACTTTAGATCTTTAAGACTGTGGAAGAGACAGGTGTCCAGAAAGTTCAGAGGTAGGTAGTAGGGAAAGGCTTTCTGTGTCACATGTCATTCCAACATTTCCCAGGCTTCTGTGCTGGGAAAAAAAAATCCTGAGTTCTGGTTCCAGGAGAAGCAGGGCTGGTTGAAGAAGGTCTGACACTCTCTGTTCAGAGGAATCCCCTGGATGAACTGCTTGCTCTCCCAGCTTCTCTGACACCAACTGCTAAGGTTTCTGGGAGTTCCAAATGGTTCCTTGTTCTCTGAGGGTGTAAGGCAGTGTCTGTCAAAGCCAGGCATTAAAACTGAAGGGCCTCGCAAGCCTTTGCTCAGCCTTCTCCAGTCTTGACTGACAAGTGAGACCCCTCTTCTCTTTGAACAGGCTGCTTTTCAGAGGATGAAGCTGATGAGACAAGGGGAAGGGGGAGAGCTCAGATCACTCAAAGCATTTTCTCATTAAGTGGCCGGAGGCAAAGATTCCAAGGAGCTAAGCTTTGTGATGAAAGGGGAGCAGAGAGGGACAGCCTGTCAGGGGTGGGGGTGGGGGATCTGACACAGGGCAGGGAAGAGACAATCAGGGTGCACCCCTGAGGGGCATGCTGCCCTCATCTCAGGCTCTCACAAGCTACTATGCCTACTGATTCAGCACCCACAAGGCTCTGCAAACCAGTTGTTATATCATAGGATCCTAACAGCCATTTGGGGCAGGCATGCTGCCAGACCCATTTTATAGACAGGAAAACTGAGGTTCAAAGTGTGATTCACTTTCACGGGGTCAAGTAGTTCCCATTACACATGGCCAGCCTCAGAGACACCATGAAGGAAGTCCAAGTGTCTAATAATAATGGAAGCACTGAACTAGAAAAATTGATGAGCCAGCAGTAAGTGGCAGGGTGCACTGCTGAGACCAGGAAACATACACAGGCCGTAAAGAGCAGGCTGTGTGAGAAGCCCAGGGGAAGAAAGCAGATGAAAGCATGGCTGCTCCCAGGGCTCAGTTCAGGGTCACGGGAGGAAGATTATCAGGTAGACAGTCAATTGCTCCTCAATCTGTGTCAAGTGTAGGAACACAGGGCCTGCTGAGATGCTCCTGGCATCTGTAAGCTTCCTGTTTGCACAGAAGGACAAGATCAAAAGGAGGGATAGGACTTTGGCTAGTGTTCAGTCACTTGGGACATGCTTCTCCACTTCTGGTTTGTCTTTCCCACGGCTCTCCTCACTCTCTCCTGTGACATGTGTCCATATTTATGTCTCTTTCTCATGAAAGTGTAGCAGTGTGTAAGTATCGTCATAGCTTGGATTTTTTTTCCTGCCTTGTCCACTTCCTGATCCCAGTATCTCTCCCCTAGCGGGGTGCTTAGTGAATGTTCAATAAACATTTGTGGAATGGCTGAGCATGTGACAGGAACTTCACAGCAGGGTCTCCAGGCTCTGTGGGGCTGCACAGCCAGCTGATTATGCTTTGTGGAATAAAGCCTTGCCTTTCTGAGGAACTCCCCTCAGTTCCTTGTCCTGCAGGCTGAACAAGCTAGCTGAGAATGTGTGAGGACCTCAGCAGGCAGGATCAAAGTCAGAACCCAGCACTCCACTTACACATGAAGAACAAATGAAAAGAGAAGTCACAGGAACAATGAACAAATGTAGATGTTGGTCAACTCTCTCTCTCTCTTTTTTTTTTTTAAAGATTTATTCATTTATTTTATGTACACGAGTACACTGTAGCTGTCTTCACACACACCAGAAGAGGGCATCAGATCCCCTTACAGATGGTTGTGAGCCACCATGTGGTTACTGGGAATTAAACTCAAGACCTTTGGAAGAGCAGTCAAGTGCTCTTTAACCACTGAGCCGTCTCTCCAGCCCCTCTCTTCTCTTTAAAAGCTGATTAAAAGAAAACCCAAACAAAGGCAAGGAAGGGTGTTCCTGCCCCTCCTACAGTGCCTCTGAAAAGGGGAGGGGGTTGCAGAGCCCCCAACCTCCCAATGCTTCTGTCTGAAATTTTAGGTGAGGGCCCCCCAAGCAATCACATGTCATGATTTTTATTTTTCAACAGCTTTCAACTCTGAAGGGTGAGCTCCTATCACATCTAAGGTTGACTATTTGCTCTGGCAGAGATCTGCCTGGAGCAAAGAGAAGATTCCATCTTCCAGGGTGTCTTTACAAGGCCTTGGTCATCAAAGCCATCCCGAAAAGCCCTCTGACTTCTGAGGGACGGCCAACAGTGCCCCTGATCTGATGTTTGATGGACAGGAGGTTGGCTTTACATTAAACACACGTGACTGCGGGAATGCGTTCCTGCACAGCTTGTTCACTGCGTTCTAATCCAGGGTTTGCCCAGCGGGTTTCTGCCTGCTTATAACACTGGAGTCGGCATCACCATTTTAAACAAGGCTAGATTTGCAGATGTCTCCTCTTTCCTGGCTGCATGTGACAAAGCATGTGAATTTTAGTAGTCCATTTAAGAAGTACTGACTGGTTGGGCAGTGGCACATCCCTTTAATCCCAGCAGAGAGGGAGGCAAAGGCAGGTGCATCACTGCCAGCTGATTCTGTTTGCAGCATGTCAGGCAGCCTTATCTTTCCTATTGGATTCTCAGTGCCTGTTCCTAGGTTTGAAACTTAACACACACATGAACATGTACACATACCTCTGCACATACACCTCCCCAATCCTACACAAAAATAGTCCCTGCCCTTGGGAACATAACCTTAGAAGCAAAACCAGGTTCCTATTATTTCAACACATATCTATTAAGTACCAAGCGTGAAGAAATAGGAAAGAAACGAATTCTCATCCTTATGTAGTTGATAAGACAGTCAGTGGGTAATGCAGATAATTAGCACACAATTGTACAGGGCATTAATTAATCACACCGTGATTACTTCAAAGAACTACAGAAGACCAAGAGAGTCAATTATAAAGGACGGTGTTGGAAAGTCAATTATCAGGAACAGGCTTGGTGAATCAATAGGAAAACCAGAGAGCAAGCTAAGAAGAAAATTCAGTTCGAGGGTGGGAAGAGTAGGGAGGTGGTGGTGGGGGAATGTCAGAGGTAGGGCTTAGGTCTAAGAGGCAAGACCCACTCGGAGGCTGGGCTTTCCTTAAAGCTGGGCAGGGTGAGCTAGGAGCTGAAGGGAGAACAAACCATTTCTCTTGTGAGAATGGCTATATTGAAATAGTTGGGAGTCGGGGGTAAGCTGAAGTAGTCCTTACCGAATCCTTTCTTTCTCCTTCTTTCTTCTTTCTTCCTTTCTTTTTTTTTTTTTTTCAAAACAGGATTTCACTTTGTAGCCCTGGTTGTCCTGGGACTCAGATCTTCTTGCTTCTGCCTCCCTAATGCTGGGATTAAAGACATGCATCATCCAGCTTTATTTTATTCTTACTAGCTTGTTTCTTGCTGATCAAGAATATTTATTGTACCAAGTGTGGTGGTGCACGCCATTAATCCCACCATTCTAGAGGCAGAGGAAGTTGGGTCTGAGTTTGAGGCCAGTTGGAGTTACACAGTGAGACACTGTATGGCAGGAGTGAGAATATTTAAGTATGGTATACATCCTACAACCCAGATTTGAAGCTGAGATGGAGTACCTCGATTTCCCAGTATTATTGCCGCGTCTTCACAGATGGACATGCCACTATTAAGTGCCCTGCCTCAAAATCACAAGCTCCAGTGTGGCTGAGTGCTGCTTTGGTGTTGGGCCTGCCTCTCTCTTAAACCACAGGGTTCTCTACCGACATTCTTTTCTGGGAGTTGGGGGTGGAAACTCTACAAATCACATCCCACCCCAACCTTATTACCATTTAACAGACGAGAAGCTCAAGGTCAGAATTACCACCTGTCTCCATCACACAGGCAGTGGGCCTGTGTGCCAGAGGTAGGTCTCCATAGAAGAGAGAGCTATCTGGCTCTGTGTGTGTGTGTGTGTGTGTGTGTTCGTTCAACTCCTCTCCAGAGACAGCAGAGTGAAGGAACTTTCACATAACTTGAGGCTCTAGAAGTAGACATCTTGGATCTGTTAAAAGAGTCAGGCTCCCCCTGCTGGTCCTGTACTACTTATGTAGGAGGCAGGGGGATAGAACGCATCAGGTGTCCATCCTGCTGAGAACAGGCTGAGTCATGTGCGCCCTGTAAGGACTCCAACATTTGCCCACATAGATACTGGTTTGATCATAGAAGACTGCAAAGTGGCTGGGGTCAAATGGTAAGAGTAAATGGGCAATACCTTTCAGACATTTGGCAGGAAGGCCAAATACTTAAGAACATTTTAGACTCCATTGTCCTCCCCCCCCCCCCCCCCAAGACAGGGCTTCTCTGTGTAGCCCTGGCTGTCCTGGAACTCACTCTGTAGACCAGGCTGGCCTCGAATTCAGAAATCCACCTGCCTCTGCCTCCCAAGTGCTGGGATTAAGGCGTGCGCCACCACTGCCCGGCTCCATTGTCCTTAACACATGCAAACACTCTGTCACAGTCAAGAGTCCAGATTACTACCCATACATTTAATAAGAATCAGTTAAAATGATGAGCTACAAGGCTGGGTTCCTAGGGAAACAGAATCTCATTGCTGTGCACGCCATGAGCCAGCCCAGACTTCCTGAAGTAATCTGTTTTTTTTTTTTTTTTT
>JADRCD010194084.1:0-11643 GCA_019843815.1 Montemys delectorum | reverse complement strand
AGCAATTCCTTAAGGGATTTTTGAGTTTGCTCTTTAAGTGCTTCTACTTGTTTACTTGTGATCTCCTGTAATTCTTTATGGGATTTTTTTGTTTCCTATTTAAGAGCTTGTACCTCTTTACCTATGTTCTCCTGTATTTCTTTAAGGGAGTTATTCATGTCTTTCTTAAGTTCCTCTATCAGCATTGTGAGATATGATTTTAGATCCATATCTTGCTTTTCCGGTGTTTTGGGATATCCAGGACTTGCTGCGGTGGGAGTACTAGGTTCTGATGAAGCCAAGCAGTCTTGGTTTCTGTTGGTAGGATTCTTGCATTTGCCTTTTGCCATCTCTTGATCTCTGATGTTAGATGTTCTTGGTGTCTCTGAATAGAGCTTGTCCTGTCCCTGCCGCCCTGCGACTGGTGAGGCCTGTGCCTCCAGGCTGGTCCCACCTTAGAAAGTCACTGGAGAGAAAATCTAGGGTGTAGATTTGACATTCTGATTTATTCCAAAGATAGAGCAATGGCTCTCCGTCTGGATGTTGCCTAAGACCTTGGGGAAACACGGATATTTACATTATGATTCATAACAGTAGCAAAATTACAGTTATGTTGTAGCCCTGAAAATAATTTTAAGATTAAGGGCCGCAGCAATATGAGCAACAGTATTAAAGGGTCACAGCATTAGGAAGGTTGGGAACCACTGGATTAGAACATTACATATAGTTACTTCCTCCCTTAAGAATGAACCTGCTGGGCCTGTCACTCACCTGGCAGGACACCTGAAGACATGGCCAGAAGGTAGGAGGAGTAACTATTCCTTAATTTGGTAATGTACTTATGCTTAGAAGCCCCTCCCCCATTCAGCTTCTTATGATTGAGTCTACCTGTTTTTCTGCGTTGTGTCTTTTTAAAAGTAACTTTTACCTTTTTTGTCTTTCTATGTCACATTTTTCAGAAACTGACCAAAAACCCAAGCATGATTTTCTCTCTCTGAAGCCCCGCATCCTTCCTTCTTCAGCTGCTTACTGACCTCCTTCTCTTAGCCCACCTGCTTTCCTGGACCCTAGCTCAGAAGGCAGGACCTCTTCTCCCCCTCTTCTCCATTGCCTTCCACCGGGCAGCTGCAGAGACTTACGGTTTGCCCACCCTCTTTGTCTTTCCAAGTCCGATACAATGAGTGAGTTTTTGAGCATGTTTTAAAATTATTTTGTTAATAAAAGAACCCTAATTTTCCTGGTAACAGAGGACTAGAGTTGTACCCAATGGCAGAATGCTTGTCTAGCATTCATGAAGCCCTGGGTTCAATCCTTAGCATTAGGAAACACAGATCAACCAAAGAAACAAACAAACAAACAAACAAAAAACCAAAAACAACAAAAAAACCATACATATCTTGATATTTCAGAGTAGCCTTCGTTTTTCCACATTGTTTTGTTTTGTTTTGTTTTCCTAGTTGGAGAGCTTCAGGGAGATAGTTTACAACTAGAACCCTGAGTCTTTGAACACATCCCTCAGGGCTGCAGCCACTCACTAACTCACTACCAAGATGGCGTTCCAACCTGCCTCCAACTCTCTGCGCCCCCAACGTTCTTCACTCATTCTATTGGCAATGCCTTTTGGAAATGGGATAAAGGCAAATAATAACGTTGAAGTTAAAAAAAAAAAGGAAACCAAAGACAGAAGTTTAGTAAGCACCTATGAAAGGAACTGGTGGGTTGGGGTTGGTGTGCAGGAATGAAATGGAAAGAAACTAGACCATGTTAGGCGTGTGAAAGAGGAACAGATCGTGGATAAGAAAAGTATTCTCATTTGTTTTAAAATAAAAGGGAATGGGAGGAATGGTTCTCTGGGTTGGCCCCAGTCTTCTCTTTTTGCAGGAATTCTGTTGTCCCTTTAGAAAATATCTAAGCCGTTCCAAGGCACATTGGCAGTGACACGGCGCTGCAGCCTTCACTTGGCACGGCCTCATCCTATTGCTGGCAGGACAGAGCATGGACCTCTTTAGCCCCATCCTCTGTTGTTCTCTGCACGGGCGCCAGACACTGGGGCTACTCGCGAGGCAAGGCTGGCAGCTGAAGAACCCAGATGCCAAGCTCTGGACTGGACTTCTGTTCTGTTTGTGGCTGGCCCCGTCCCTGGCATCTGCCCTGGCTTTGCAGCAGCCTGTGCCCCGTCTGCAGAGCTGGGCTCAGGATTAGGCTTCTGTTGCTCTCATAGCCGTTCGGTCACTGTTTCCCTTTTGAATTATCCTTGATTATGAGGAATGTCCCTTTATGACACATTCCTCCCCGGGTGTCCGCTCAGATGTTGTGCCTATGCAGCTACAAAGCAGGGTTTTCCAGCCATTGTTAGAAAGAAGCTCACAGTACGGGAGTGCTCTACCAGCTTTAAGATGTAAAATGAAACACAAAAGCTTGTGTTTCAAACACAAACCTTTGTTTTCCTCAATGAGAAGAAATATTGTGAATGTCACAAAAACAAACCACTAACACACACACTCAGACACACATACACACATACTCTTGCTGTGCATACACACACGTGCGTACACACACACACACACACACACACACACGCACACACACATGCACACACACACAAAAGATGAGGTAAAAGAGCTGATAGAAGGTGATTTGCCCATGAAGCAATGTCGAAATCATCTTTTGGGATTTGAATGTCTCATACCTAAATCCTGAATCTGTCATCCTATCCAGATGAATGATTTTTTTCATGATCTTTTTTTCTCAATTTCTACATCTGGAAAAGTAATTTCTCCCAGTGATAATCTCTACAGCTTCAAAAGTCTCAAAAAAAAAAAATAAAGTCCATGATGTAATACAGACCTGACTGCTGGTCATGCTGTTGGTTACTCCCTGAGGTCAAATCCATCCCTGTGTTTCTTTAAGCCTGTCTGCTCATCTACAAAATGGGAGGGCAATGACATACTGTATGGGGTTACTATGAGTATGAAAGTACAAATACGTGACTTAGTATACTGCACAGAATAAAAATCTAAATGGATGGTTGCTCATGTTAGATTTTTCTATAGTCTGGAGCAAGAAGGATAGCATCCACCAACACAGAGACCTGTATTTTAATCTCATTGTTTGGTCCTTTTCTGCTTCTAAGGAAGTAAAAATGTCCTTGAGACTCTTGTGACTCAGTGTGTTTCAGACAAGGTATAAGGTGACTAGAAGTCTATTCAGGGAATCAAGAGCAGGGAAGACTTCCAGTTTAGCTGCCTGGACAAATTGTTTTAGAACAGTTGAGCTGAAATGCAGCCTTCACATATCACTCCTCAAAAAAAGGCATTTTCTGAGGTGGCTGACAAAATAAATATATAGTGATACATACTGGAACAATAGCTCACTAAATATTTGGATCTCTAGTCACCCCTGCCCTTTGAAAACAAACTGTTGCTAACTCACAAAGACAGTATTAGCAGAGGCAAAGCACACTGCAATGACCAGTCATCAGTGAATGAAACTTCATGTTACTCATCAACCCATCTGAAAGTCTTAAGTGTTAGGAGAGGCTAGTACAGGTGTTCTGTAAAGGACTGCAAACACCATGCCTTTCAGATCAGGTGGTTCATTAGGATTACAATGAGAAACAGACACAAATAATCTGTAAGTGAATGACTGTGTCTGTGTTCCAATAAAACTTTATTTATAAAACCATATGGTGGCAGGATTTGTCACATTCATGAGCCAGTTTTATGATCTCTGGTACAATAGGTTAAACATGAGATGGGCAAATATACAGAATATTATGGTATAATCAATTTTTAAGTGGTTCAAAGTTTCCATGTACAGCATCTCTCATTTCTGATTTCTTTCTAGTTTATTATTCTCTGAACTAGACATATGAGAATGTTAAGAAATGTGAAGAGCTTACTAAGAGCCTACAAGTCAAGGGTCATATTTTGGGAGAGGTAGAGACAGGCTAACAGGATCAGAAAGGGAAGGTAGGTACTTAGAGAATATATACTCCATTCAGCCAACCACTGCCACAGAAGTCTTGTGTCTATTATTCTAGAATATTCCAATTTTCTGGTTAGGCCAGGAACCTGGGAAAATCTCCTGAGTTTTTGCTGTTTCCTGAGAGTGGAGATGGAGCTTGTGGGTAGAGGATAGTTTCATCCAATCCCTACTACAGAAAAATAAAACATTTTTTTTTTTTTTTTACGAATTTAAAAAAATTAGCAGCACAGCACAGTGTAAAAATGAGAAGTCTGTGACCGTGGCTTTACACTTCTGAGAACTGCTAGTTACCTTGAAACACCTGGATACTGATTCAGATCCACCTCCTCAAAGTCACCACGGTAGTGGGTACACCCAAACGGTGGTGCCACCAAGCCCCCTGTGACTCATGCCCTGGGACATTGCACCCATAGCTTCTCACAGCACCAGCAGCATGGAAAATGATCGGCACTGGCAGTTCACCACCATCCTTTCTCTCCGTGGACTCAGTGGATGCAGGCCTGCAACCCAACAGAATCTATTTCTCTTCCAAATAGTAAATCCTCATTTTGGTATAACTGCTAGTAATTCAGACTTGTTTCTTCCTTGAAGTGGGTCTAAGAGAAATTGCCAATGCATCATTTACAAGTTTTAGTCCCTGATTTAATGGACTCTTTAACTATAAGTTATTGACCAGGTGCGATAAATAAGTATTATTTTTATTGGACAATCTCAGAGTGCATTGTTTGTGAAAATACTTGAGGTGTGAGTTGCAATGTTAATTTCTGTGTCCTAAGCCACAGACGTTTGGATTGTTTGGGACTCATTTACATTGATCTTGGCTAAAATTCCTTTGTGGAAGGGAACCTGTATTCTGGGGCTCTTTGGAACCGTCAGAGCTCAACCCCTCCACCTTATGTGTAGTAGCAGTTCTCCCAGAAATACTCTATTGTGCCTGACAAGATAGCTGTTTGTCTAATCCTGACTTTGAGAAGTTTATACTAGATAACAGTTGCTCATCCCGTAATAGGAATTTGCGGGTAACTAGCTCCCTGGCCTGGTCTACATCTCATGTTGTGAAAACCAAAATCAAGGGACATCCGTTGATGTGGAGAAATAACAAACCTAACCGCTGACATTTAGCTCAGCATTTTACAATGTCTGATGGTGGCCCGTCCAGCCTTCTAGAAAAAGGTGCGTGGGAATGAGTCGGTACAACCCTTGTGCCTCATAAGGCGTCTTGAAGTTTGATTAGATATTAACTAAAAGGCTGTTCTGTTTCTCTTTTATAGCTGCAGATGCAATGTGCTCATTTTATAACATATCTGCTGTTTGGGATAAATCACTAAGGACAGATGCTCATCACATTTCAGTTCAATAAAATTCTTTGCAGAGTCTGGGCAGACTCGTGGCTGGTTGCTTTACGTCTCCATCCAGGTCATTATATGGAAAATCAAATTCACAGAACAAAATAGAGTCACATTGAGGACACTGAAATTAATATTTTGTCTGTGCACTTGCCCTTAGTTTTTGGCAACAATGAGCCTGTAGGAGTGCCCTTTGGTGTTCCAACCTCTACCTTCATAGGCACATTCGGCATCTTTTCATCTTCTCGGGTAAAACAGTAGTTAGCCTGCTTTCCTGTGCTGGATCCTTCAGTAGCACTATTTTAAAAGTAGTCAGCAGAAGAATTTGCTCTTGCAGAAGCCTGAAAACTCCATGTTCAGTCTTTCTGTGGCAGTAAATAAGTTTTCAACAAGCAAAATGCCATGTTTACTTAATAGTTGTGTGTATACTGCGGAGCTGTTGGTAAGTTTTGGACATCTTTCCTGTGCTGTATAACACATCTTTTAAGGGGAAAACATGACAACACATAATCTACTCACTTGCCAATATTCCATTTTTTTTGATAGTAGAAGAAATTTGAGCTTAAGAAGTTGTGACTGTATCTCTTCAGCTGATATTTTCTTGAAGAAGAAGTTTCACATGGTTTAAATTATGTATCCAAGAGGACAGATGATAACCAGTTGCACATCATGGTGTGCAAGGTAAAATGTGTGTGTTACCAGATGTCTGTAAAAGAAAGCTCTTGCATTTGAAAAACTACATGAATTGAGGAAGTGTGTGTGTGTGTGTGTGTGTGTGTGTGTTTGTGTGTGTCTGTGTGTGTGTAAAGGAATGGCCTTAAGTAAGAGAAAAGGCCTCATAGTTAGAATAGTATGGGGAGAACAATCATTGATATTTTTCCTTGAAATCAGATGATCCAGGATGTGCGTCAGGCACTCTGCCACTGTCTGAGGGGAGGGAAGCTGTGGCTCTCGTGCTCACCAGTAAATTTTGCTTGCTGTGGATTATTAATAAGTCTGTCGGAGCTGGAACAACGTCCCACTTCCTCTCTTTAAAGAACATATTTCTCACTGTAATCGGAAGTGTCATTCTATGGTCATGTGCTCAGGCTTTTGAGAGAAGACTCGGGGTGCAGGGGCTGTGAGGACTTTTAGAGGTTGGCCTCAGTCTTTCTCCTCCTAACCCAAAGTAGGTTCCTAAACTACCCAGAAGGGGGGAAAAACCCTCTTCTATTTTGAAATTCCTGAATTTATTGTGATAGACGAGAGAGAATAAAAATGGTGTCTTTTCTTTTATTTAAAGATCGCCTTTGTGTTGAGCCATCATTAAATATTTGCTTTCTCTGAGCATTTGTATATATTTTCTTAGCTCTTAACTACCACATTTCAGCTCGGTTTTGTATCTGCTAGCCCCGGCATTTACAACCTACGAAAACATCATAAATCTACTTCATTTTTCTAATAAGACATGAAAGTCCTTAATTGGCCTTAATGAAATGCACTTAAAGGGCAATAAACGTGTTTAAGCCCCTCTTGCAGGGCGAGCTTCAGCTCTCTTCTCTCTCTGCTCTCTCCTCTGTTTTAGCCTTTCTGGTAATTAATCATTTATTCATATGTGACGAATCAGTAACTAGATCAAGCGACTACTGCACAATTGCATGATAATAAGCTGCTCATATATGTGTCAAGATTTAGCAATCCTTTTTAAGGCCCAATTTAAAGTCATTTTACAACTAACCAGCCTGCGTCTCTGAAGCACCATCCCCCAGTATGTTTTTTTTTTTAACGTATTTTCATTTGGAAACCATCTTTTTATTTTATTTATAGAGCCCAGTCCACGTTGAATCCACCCATGGCACCAGTGTGAATCTCAGCAATGCAAACATTTACCATTGTTTTTTCAGTCTGCCTAGAATTCTCCCTTTGATCCAAAGAGATGGGTATGGGGCAGAAGCCGAAGAATGAACCCTGACTATAAATAAAGGCCTGGGTGTCCCAGCCATCCCTAACATACATGTTGATCATAAATCTGAAGCGATATATGGAGACATGCTCATCATTTGCTTGCACCTTAACACTGAGAATTCCAGCAATTTCTTGTGCCTTGATTATGGCAATGGTGGCTTTTCTGAGCTGTGAGGGAGGCTTACTTTTAACACAAGCTGAGTGTTCAAATCTGTGTGACTGTTCATGTGTTTTCCTGGCCAAGTGTGAAACAGTGCGAGTTTGGCAGTAAACATGGCAGTAACCATACAAGAAAGGGTTGTGGCCTGCCTGATTATGGTGAGCAGAGCCAACTGACCCTTAAGAAGTGCACCTTGAGTTGCCCCTGGAACTTCCAGGCAAGTGTGTGCAGGTTAAGGAAGCAGGGGTGGCTCCAGGCATAGCCAGGAGCCCTTCTCCAGCATGTGTCAGTGTGTGGGAAGCACTTGCTCTTACATCCTTCAGATGTGACAGGGTTCAATATCTGCAGAAATTTAGCAGGTGGCAAGATCAGCTCTTTAGACACAAAGAGGGGAAAACGGTTTCCTTTTGTGGCTGGAGGTTGGACCTTAGTAGGTGTAGCTAGGAAAATAAGAGGAGTAGGGAATTTTAAAATGTCAGATGAGCTGTAAGCATCCCTTCTGGCCATCGCAGGAGGCCTGAAGAGCAGGGAGGGCAGGAAGGGGCCTGGATCTAGAGAAACAAGTGACCTGGTCCTACCTAGGAGCCTTGTTATTTTAGATTTAGGAATTTTCATCATTTAGCCCAAATGGAAACTTTTGCCAAATGCCCTGGTTCTGGTTGACATCCATGTTAGCATTAGAACAGAGCTCTAAAGATGAGATTCTCCCTATAATGAAATATGCCCACACCCATGTGAGGTGAGAGGGTAGCGGAAGTGAGTTGATTTTTAAAGAACAATGACATTTTGTTACCTTCTAGTTTAACAGTGTAGAGTATGCAGTTACTTCTATGCCTGGAAAATGACTAGGCATGACCAGAGTCTACGGGCAATAAATGTTCCTGAAGCTTTTGAAAGTTGCTTGCATAAGTAAAATCTCCCTGAATTTCAACTGTGGGGAGGCTCCTCTAATGCAGAAATGGAATTTCCCACTTGTAAAACCACTAGAATTCATCACACCAGACTTAATCTATACCTGTCAGTTCACTTTGGCCTAGCAACATTATTAGATTATAATGTATTAATATAACAAACTAATATGCATTAGTTACTTAAAAATGAGTTTTGCTTTGTCATCTTTATAATCATACATTTCAGAATAGAAGGTACAAAATTAGTGAGCTTTAATTATGACCCCATTCACAGTGTTATCAACAGAAAGGGCTTCCTCTGGAGTTGGACAGCATGCCCAACCTCAGGGACTCACACTTAATGGTTCTGGTTTTCTGTTGTGTCTTTATACACCTGGACTTGTTTCACAGAGTCTAGGATTCTGGTTGAAATGTAATTCTTCATTTTTTCAGATGCTATCCATATTCTGCTTTATCAGGTAACTTTAAAGGCAATATTTAAATGTAGCAAACATATTTTCATGTCTTAATTTCTGTGTGTGTGTGTGTGTGTGTGTGTGTGTGTGTGTGTGTGTGTGTGCTATACAATTGTGTATGTGCTTCTACATGGGCAGGTGTTTGGGGGCGGGGACAGGCATCTTGGGGTTGATTTCAGCAATCTTCCTCAATGTTCTCCATGTTAACTTGTGTAGATAGATTTTTTCTCTCTTGAGCACATTAATTTGCCTGTGCTTGCTGGGAAACTTCCAGGGAACTTCCAGCCTCTGCCTTGCCTGAAGTTCTGGCTTTTGAGATGAGTGCTGTGAATCTGAACACAGGCCCTCAGCTTCTATGGGCAAATACCTTATTATCTGAGCCACGCCCCAGCCCCCGGTGTTACTATGTCATACACCTGAACTGTGCTGGTTTCTAACTCCTGTGCATTGCGGCTGGTTTACCTAGCCCTAGTTTATGCCATGGTGAAATGGGTTTTGTATTCCTGTCCTACACTGTCTTGTTTGTGACAAAATAATATTCCTTTCTTCGGTTTGTGACAAAATTTGTTAGGTCAAAGAACTTTTTAAAAACCGTGTAATGATGGCCCTTGACCAAGCTACAGCAGACCTGGCTATCTGAGTTCCGCTCGCCAGTGGATTTCAATAATTCCAGGAGAAAAAGGTGCTACTTCAGGAAAAGAAAACTGAGCTCCTAACTATGCCTGAGACTGGAGGACAAGCCACAGTTGCAGCTCCTAGAATTTTGCAGAAACAATCACAATGTGCGCAAATAATCGTAACATCTAAAAATACTTGCAATACGGTCATAATTTAGCAGGAATAGGCAAAGTCCAGACGCAGCCTGATCGGTGGTGGCCGTCTGGTTCTTCTCATTTGCCCTTCACTTATGCTAGGCAGCTGGAAGATAGGATTTTGCACGGGCCACAAATATTGAAATAAAACAGCAAGATGTACTGTATTTTACTGAAACATACGAGGAAGGGCAGCAGGGGACTAGTCAAAGCCCAATATTCAAAGACTGTAATTTTTTATCACTATTTTATTTCCTGTATAAAATGTTTTTTGGGTATAAATATTGGATGGAAACAAAATATACCATGTTTGCTCTCATGGAGCCAAGACCTAAACCTACTGTTTATTAGAATTAAACTAATCTTATGTAAGAAGTTTTGCAGTTTTACATTTTATTATTATTTATGTCCTCTCTGCTCTGCATCAATAGAGCAGTTCCTTGCCTTTTTTGTCTTTACTGCTAATAAAGAGCAGCAGTCGTAATAACTCAGGACTGTTTACACTTCAAGGTATTCTCTGTTTGGTCTTGGTGGCTGGTGGAAGGAGACAAGACCCCAAACCAGTAACAGGAAGGTTTCATAGCAAACACAGGAGTCATAGCGGTGCCACAGATGTCTGGACAGAGACAACTAAAACAAATGTGAAAAAATTAACGGGAAAATGGCTCTTGGCTACAGCAGAGGTGAATCTGCTCATGGGTGTCCAGGAATCGCAGAGCACCTGTGTGTCTATTAATAGACACTATCCCTTAACTCCTTTCTGATTTCTCAGAACACTTTAAAAAACTAAAAGACAATGGCTTTGTTAGTGATGGTCATGAAGGCCACGTTTGGACACAATCCTGTATTTTCTGATATTTTCTAAAACAAGACTTTTTCGGAGGGGGAAATGATAGGAGTCCCGTAAAAATTGGAAAATTCAAATCATTTACTTTTGGAAAGTTCTCAGAGCTGGAGAGATGGCTCCACAGTTAAGAGCACTAGCTATTCTTCCAGAGGTCCTGAGTTCAATTCCCAGTAACCACATGGTGGCTCACAACCTTCTGTAATGGGATCTGATGTCCTCCTCTGGTGTGTCAGGGACAGTGTACTCATATACATAAAATAAATAAATCTTCAAAGAAGAGAAAAGAAAAGAAAAGAAAAAAGAAAGGGAAGTACTGGCTTTGTGCTGCTCCTGAGGAATTATACAGAAAAGCACACTTAGGAATCTGGACACCTAGGCTGGTGGCTTGAACCTTGTTCCTTTTGTGGGCAGGTATGGACTTACTTTAAAGCACCGCTGTTGTTGTACAGTGACATTATGAGAAGCTCCTAGAAAGAATCAGATTTTTCCCAGCCTCACCCTTCAAGAAAAGTTTGAGTTACAGGTAGGTGGAAGTGGAAGACTATGCAGGCATTTAAAGCGAGTGGCAGGAAGGACTTCTCATTAAATGGAGAACATTGACCTGAAAGTAAGATTGGGAAAACACTGCATGGGAAATTACACCCTCAGTGAGCTGCCAGAGATGCTCACTAAAGAAAGACGAATTGCTTCTAGGTATCAAGGTTATGGGCAAACTTATGCTTTCTTAAGCACATTTTTCTAACCCTCAAATTTTCTGTTCAACAAATTAAGAATCCTTAGAGAATGAAGCTAACAGAAACCATAATAGGGAAACAAAGTTATAAAAAAAAATTAGACTTTAAGGCGGTGTCTTCTCAGTAGCCAGGTAGTATTAAGTTTTTATGTTTGACAACTCTAAAGGAATGCTAATACTATCTTCCCATTTTACAGATGAGAAACTAACCACCAAAGGCCAGCAACTATGTACATGAGGTAAGGATCAAATTCAGATGGAATTTATTCTGGGCCCACATACTGGCCTCTATTGTTACCTCTCTTTCCAGTGGCCCTCTCTGTCTTCATGATCATTTTATGGTTGTTTCTGTTTGTTTCTGTTTCTGTTTCTGTTTCTGTTTCTGTTTCTGTTTCTGTTTCTGTTTCTGTTTCTTCTTCTTCTTCTTCTTCTTCTTCTTCTTCTTCTTCTTCTTCTTCCTCTTCCTCTT
>JADRCD010194083.1:0-21757 GCA_019843815.1 Montemys delectorum | reverse complement strand
GAGGTCCTCTTACCACCAAGTTTGTTATTAGCACCCCTCCTGACACTTCCAGAGATGCCCAGCCCGTGTCTCTTTGATCAGTGAGCAAAGAAATGGAAGTCCTCTGCTGATTTTCCTTTTCCTTACGGAGACAGAAACAAATTTGAGGGCAGAGACTGTGTCTTAAGGATGGTTGTTATTTCTCTTATTGGCTGGTAAAGTCTTTGATATACTAGGCATATTATAAATGTTGGTTGGATTTGTAACCACCCAGGCAGAAATGAAGATGTTCTAAAGAGACACTTGTGTCTCTTAATCTGTCACACTGTTGAAGCAATGGATCCCCCAAAAAGGGTATTTCCTCCAGGAAAGGGCACTGCCTGGGAGGGATGGGACTCCCCTTGGAGGGAGGAGGGGACTTGTCTCCTGGAAAGAGAGTTCACAGAGTCCCAGCACTGTGTCAGATCACCTTACAGGATGAGTCTGAAACCTACGTGATGATGGGTCAGTGGTGGATGCGACCACACTTTAACCATATGCAGAGATGTGCATATACTTGGCCCTCTGTTTAAACTTTTATCTCACTTCAGGACACCAAAGGCGGACTTGGTGGTGGAGGCAGGGGATTCACCGGGTCTCTTTATCCCTCTTCCCAGTGTGGCCACATTGAATGATCTCCTTTTTCTGCTTTCTCTGTCTCTTTGGTTCTTTCAGCTTGGCTTATAGGAGATGGCTTGCTAGACATGACTTGAGACCCAGCTTGTGACCCCCATGGTTGATAATAGATCTCTCAATAGCATGAAATAAAACTGGCCATTCCCTCTCTCCATATAACCAACCTTTGGGCCTTGAGGGTAGTGGGTGGGATCCAATGGCTAAAGATCTGGGGAATGTTTTTACCTGGATGATTTCAACAGCAAGGTCCTTCTTCCTCCTGTCTTACATTCAGGCATTCAACTCTCTCCATCCCCAGCAACCATCAGCCTCAGCCGCCTCAGCCAATATACTTCACCCATCTGCTCGGAAAACAGTAGATAAAACACAGAGTCCAGGCAAGGACATTTCTCACCAGCTAAAGATCTTTCCAGGCCACTTCATCTCTCCATCCAGATTGGCCTCCGTTTTCTCTCCTCCTCACAGCAAAGGGCCAAGAGATGGAGTTCACTGCACCATTGCACATTAATATACATTTAAACGCTACCCCAGGGCAACATAAAACAGAGCGTCTATATTTAACTCTGTCCAAATGGGAATCCTTACAATTAAAGAGAGAGAAAGAGAAAAAAAAAAAGCAAAACTAAAGTTGGTACAGACTAAAAGTGTCATTAAATTTCTTCCATAAAAGGCTAAGCCATCCCTGGGTCTTTGACTTGTCTATAGTTCCTGACACATGAGCCTAGCATGTGATTTTTAAGTGAGGAAAATTGCTTAGTGGACACTCTCAGTTCCTGTTGGGTGATGGGGATACTTGGTTAGCACCAGACGAGGACCTTTTCTTTGTACAAAGCCACAGAGGGGAAAGCAGCAGACCACTGAGCTTTGTTTTGCAATGCCATGTGGCAACCTCATGAGCCCTCGAGGCACAGAGGATGCAGGGTGGAGCTCGGCTGCACCGTCTGTCTGGATGGAGTCCGTTTCCATCCAAGGCTTTTCCCACCACTGGCCTTGTCAGGACAAGCCAGCTATATCTCTGCAAAGATCTAATTTTAGAGAACAGAGCTTGATAATGTGCACCCAATGTAACAGGAATAAAGTGTGACTTCTATTAGTTAGATGACCAGAAGATGGACTATGCCTTGGCTTTGCTGGGGCCCTGCAGCCGGAACATTTTAAATTTCATTTATTCTTGAAAATTGATTTTCTTTATTCGATTTACCTCCTCATCAGGCTTTCTACTAAGACTGCCCTATTGTATAGCCGTTAATAACCACAGGACACTCTGAAATTTCCTTGAGTGTCACACCTGGGGGTTATTTGTTTCTGAGAATTAGACTCTTAACTCTAATGAGAACATTCAAAAAAACCAAACAGGATTTTTTGTTTAACATCCTTGGTGGGGAAAGGCTGAGCCCTGCCCACTGGCCAACAGCGGCTCACTGTGCAGTACAGTGATGGACCAGTTTGACGAGTCCCTGGAGCAGTTCTGAGGTTAATCTCCTAGAGTGTGGCTCTTGCCCAAAGCACCGTGAGGCTGCCTGGGCCACCTCTGTCACAAGCGATATTTTGCCTCCTGCTTTGCAGACAGAGCTTAGCATTTGCTGGAGCCAATTTACAGTCCTCATCCCAAGCATCCAGCAGAGAAGAACTGAGCTCCAGTGCCTGTCCATGACACAGCCCAAGGAGGGTTTGTCCATGGGGGGGGGGGAACTGGATTGAAGATCTTTTGGGTCATCCGTTAGAGAAACTTTTTTTCTTTGGGCCATTCCGGAATGATTCCGAATGATTCGTTTCCATGGAGTTTTGTTTTAAATTCTGAGTTCATTTGTAGTGATACTTGTTAATCAATTTTAAGTGGAAACAGCTGCTGTGTGTCACTCCCACCGTCCCCCTGCAAACCCTAGAAAACTATAATTCAAACCATCCTCTCCTCTCTATCAAACCCATTCAGTGTGCTCATTTGTATGGCTCTATGGGCTGGGTTTCTAGGCTTTTCTCTTGAATCAGCTCTTTGCATAATAGCTTGGAAGGATAGGGTGCGCACAGTAGGAGGAGGTGTGTGAGCAGGGAGGAGCACATGGATTCAGCAGACATCTGATGAGATGAAACAGTGTGCCACCTCAACAGTAAAGACCAGGATCCACAGGAGGTGTACATGTTTCTTTCCTCATTGGTCCAGAACGCATTTATTATAAAGTTACTATGAGCAAGCAAACAGCTGCCTGCAGGGTTTTGTAGAAAAGAAAATGCAGCTTTCAAGGAGCTCACAGCTCAGTGGGGGCAGGAAACTTAAAAATGAAAACAAGAAAAAAAACCATAGCTCAGTAAACTAAATGAGAAAGCTGCAGTGGCCACGGTAAACAGGTGCTCAATGAGGGGTCGCTGAACTCCTCTGTCCCAGATACATCCAGCATCCCGCAGAGAGGCGGGGATGAGGAGCCTATCAGCTCCATGCTTGCTATATAGCCTGGCTCCTCTGAAGATGAGTTCTATGTGGTATCCATAGGATCCGGTGCACTGTGCCTTGTCTGTTGCCATGTTCTATGTAGCTCTGCCTGTGAACGGTCAGACCACTTCCAAAGCCAACACAGTTCCACAGCAATGCTAGTGTTCTCTAAAAGCCATAAGATTAGCAGGTGTGAATTTCTCTATTGCTCAGGTAGGTGACGATGGTGTCTCTGGCGGAGTGGGGAACAACACCCAGAATATGCTAGAACAGTGGTTCTCAACCTGTGGGTCATAACCCCTTTGGCAAACCTCTGTCTCCAAAAATACTTACATTTTGGCTCATAACATTAGCAAAATTACAGTTATGAAGTAGCAATGAAAATAATTTGATGGTTGGGGGTTCACCTCAACATGAGGAACTGTATTAAAGGGTCGCAGCATTAGGAAGTTGAGTACCACTGTTCGAGGAAGGATGCAAAAGGAAAACGGAGCTGTTCATGTTTTGGCCAAGGAGCATGAAGAATCTCATGGCCACCTGTGATGAGAGAAAAGAGAAACCTGTCTCTGCAGATGTGGCTGGGAGCCTCCGCGCTATGAGCACTCCATGCATTTTTGGAGTTAAAGTTACTCATGAAACTGTTTTTCCTGTGGCTACGGGAAAGAAAAGAAAAAGAGGCTGGAAGGGAATTTAATCTGTGGGATACAGTTCACCCCATCATTTGCCCTCCTTCTGTGAGTAGCTCTGTGGCTGAGAACAGCTTTAGAAACAGCGAGATACTGTTCTCCCACTGATGGCTGAATGGCTGAACCCAGGCTCCATTTCCACAGCCACTGAAGTAGCAGCAGCCACCACTATCTGGGAAGACCCCCTTTGGGGGACAGTGGTAGGCCTTGTGAAAGCCCTTGGCATACTGTGTTGTCTCCAGCAGAAGATTAAGTAATTCCAGCTTGGTGTGGTTGCTCTCCTAACAGTCTGAGTCTGTGTCCAGTAGTAATAGTCTTGCTGAAGTCTCCAAAAAAGGACCGTTCGCTGTCGCCCAGATAATGAGGTCACTGTTGCCTAGACCATAGTCTGAAGGAAGATATTCGAAAGGAGAAGAGGGGTGTGTCTAAGGTAAAGCCTGCTCTCTAGAGTGGAAGGTTGACTGGGGAACCCCCTGAATCTGCAATGTAAGGTGGCAGGGTTCTCATAAGTCACGGGGTAACCTCTTAGTCTGAGCAAAGGTTAGAGGTGTGAGGGACAAAAGCCTGGGGACAACTTTAGGCCGCAAATGTCCAACACCATCTGAAACAGTGGGCATCTCTTCTGAAGGAGCATAAGCTTGGCATCAAACAACCTGAGGAGCTCAAGTACAAAAGTGAGACAGCCTTCCAGGTAGCTGCAGGAATGGGCTACTTGGGGAGGAAAACTGCTTCTCAGTCAGCCATGCAAAGCAGGGTAAATCTTCATCTACTAGAAGGAAGGTAGGGGAACGAGAGGGCTGAGTTCCCTGGGGTCCTCTTACCCTACTGGCCAGTGTGGAAGGCTCATGCTTATAGCTTTTGGTGGGTGACAGCAAGCAGATCAACTGCTCACCAGTTCTGGGAGAGAGTGAGAGATGGTCAGGATGGAGTTTGCAGCAACACCCAGCCTCTTCCATACGTATGTCAGAGCTTCTGCAAGCAGACCCTTTCAGGCGACTGCTGTGGCTTTGCAGTCAGGACAACTGTCTGAAAGCCACATCTATTCTTCCTCCAGAGTTAACCCTGTTCCTTTTGACTTGCTCTTGTTCGGAGCCTGTGGTAGTGCCTTGGAAACTCTCCACCGCCCACACACCAGCTCTTGCCCACTAAACGATACACATAGATCTTACTGTGTACCTCTGACACCATGACAGAGCGATTGATTATTTATCTGAGATGTTTCAATCCTCTGTATCTTAAAAAGCATGCAACAGACAAAAATGTCATAATCCAGGCTTTGTTCCTTCATGAATAGTGGAGCTTCCTGTTTTGTTTCTCCTTCTAGGATACAAATAGAGTGTTTCTGTTTGTCACAAGTAATAACACGTGTAAAATTTTACCCATTGGATAGAGAAGAATGGTGTATTTTCAAAATATTTTCCAAGACTGTGTTTAGAACATTCTTAGACGCACTAAGATGGAATGTCAGTCTTCACTCACAGTTTTCATGTTATTTAGGGTTGGTGTTCAGGATTCATGGGAGTGGGATGGGGTGGGCAAAATCAGCCAGAGCAATGAGTAGAGCAAAAAGAACACTCCCAACATATTTCCTGTCCTTTGGGTGTCTACACAGTTGGATGGACATCCTAAGGAAATATGCAGTGAGCAGGAATTGCCCTCATAATTTCTCCTTTATGTCAGAAGGCTGACATTTCGCCTGCTTCTAACAGAATTGTACTTGGGCCTAATTCTCCATTATTGTCCCTTTGTTCTCAAGGTCAAAGGCATAGTACTTGAGAGCAGAAATGCCCAGCCTGCCCAAGAGGAAGTCTGCTTTTCCCTGAGAACTAAGAAAGACTATCTTATGACTTAGAAAAGTTAAATTCTCATGCAATACAAGGAATTTTGAATTGGAGTAGAGTCCCAGGTTTAGGCCCCATGTTTTTATTTCTTTGTCTCTAAAAAATAAGGTCGCACATACATTTGGAAACACAAGATGATGTATGCAAAAGGTCAAATAAACTGTTAAGTCCTACCCTGTCCTGCATAACAGTCTGACATTTAAATGCTTGTGCCATTGACTTCCCACCTAGCCATAAGAGGGGATCATAACCAACCAGGGAGAGTAGGTATGTTGGTTTATTAATGGAGACCATTTCTGACCCCTTTCGAAAGTAATACGTCATTTCACTCCCAAGCTGTGCGAAATCTCTGTTTGGCTTAGATAGAATGAAAATAGCAGTATCAAACTTGGAAAGTCATGCTTGTGTTTGCTTTCTGGCTCTCGGGGCCTTCACTGTCTTTGCTTTCTGGGGTGGCCTTGTCTTCCTTGCTGATTGCAAACTCTCCCCAGTGGGAGGGAGATGCTGACTGCTAAAAAGAGGTCTCAAAGCTCAGAAAGATAGCCTCGCTTAGTACACAGTGGACTTTCTCTTTAGGGAGTGTTGGCGATCAAGCCTAGGACCTCTCCTGTGCTAGGCAAGTACTCCTCTCCGCAGCTATAAATAGCCCCAGCCATTTTAATATATTTATTTTTGAAATAGTATCTCACTACGTTGCCCAGGCTCGCCACAGATTTACTCTGTAACTCACGTAGGCCTTGAATTTGTCTCATCTTCCAGACGAGCAGGGATTGCCAAGCTGAACCACCAGGCCCAACTTCACCTTTGTCTTAGTCAGGGTTTCTATTCCTGCACAAACATCATGGCCATGAATCAAGTTGGGGAGGAAAGGGTTTATTTGGCTTACTTCCACATTGCTGTTTATCACCAAGGAAGTCAGGACTGGAACTCAAGCAGGTCAGGTAGCAGGAGCTGATGCAGAGGCCATGGAGGGATGTTCCTTGCTGGCTTGCTTCCCCTGGCTTGCTCAGCCTGCTCTCTTATAGAACTCAAGACTTCCAGCCCAGAGATGGCCCCACCCACAAGGGGCCCTACCCCCTTGATCACTAATTGAGAAAATGCCCCACAGCTGGGTCTCATGGAGGCACTTCCCCAACTGAAGCTCCCTTCTCTGTGATAACTGCAGCCTATGTCAAGTTGACATACAAAATCAGCTAGTACAACCTTGCTCTTAAGGAAAAGACTACCTGGGAACTGGAAAAATAGCTCATTGATTAAGAGTGCTGGCTGCTATTCCAGAGGACCAGAGATCAGTTCCCAGCATCCAATTGGCAGCTCATAGCTGTCTATAACTCCAGTTCCAGAGGATCCAGATGCCTTCTTCTGGCCTCTGTGGGTACCAGATACATCTATGGTGCACAGATATTAATGCAGGGAAAATACTAGCATACATGAAATAAAAAATCATTCAAAAGCAAAGTCCACTTCAGGTATATGGAAGCAAAGAACCCATTTTAATCTGCTCTGAGCTGGATGGCCAAGGGCTCCCTGGAAATCCAGCTGTTTACAGTTATTCCCTTTTACAACCTTGAGCAACTTCCTTGACCTTTCTCAGAATTCATTTCCTGATATCTAAAAGAAGCAGCCTAAGGACATCCCACATCCTCCCAGATAAACAATCCGGTTTGACTCAACGACAGTCTTAACATTGGATGATTAGAGGAGATTTTTTTTTCTAGAACTTAAATATTAATTTTTCTACATATGAAGGTTACAACTACCTGGGCTTTGCCATTGTTTACACAGTCCAGTGAGAATGTGGGAGTCCCTGGGGCACAAATTCTTCTGGGTGTCTCAACTCTCAGCTCCGCCCTCTCTACACACACACAGCCCAGTGCCCCTACTATTCTTAGGTTCTCTAGCCTAGGCTCCATCTACCTACATGCTCTTCAAAGTTAACACGAAAGTTGTCCACACAGAGAGTGTCTGTTATGCTGTGAGAATGAACAGGAAGCTAAAGATATTCACCTCCAAACTCAGTGCAAATTCAGATTCTAAATCTGGATTTAAAAAAAAAAAAAAGTTCGATGATCTGGTTTTGTTTTACAAAGGCCATACCACCCCCCACACTTCACTCCTTTACTCCGAGCCTCTCAGAGCTCATGTTGGCTTGATACCAATTGTAAATTCATAGCAGCCTTTTAGAAAGATTAACCCCACAGCCCCATGGAGAAGGAAGAAAGCAGCCACTGGAGTGGTTCCTGCTTTATGACCTCACTCATGGTCCCACACTGGCCCTTCTAATCATCATGCCTCAGAATTTGAGCCTTTGTGCTTCCTTACAAAGCTGGACATCTTGTTTTGAAGACCCTTCCTGCTGACCTGAGCCCTGCCAGCAACACCTCCACAGCGGAAGGAGGGTGGCACCCAGCTCAGAAGAGACCAAGCCTCCAAAAATAAGAAAACAAAACAAAACAAACAAACAAACAAACAAACAAAATCACTGTGTTCCCCAGTAATGAACATGCATTTGGCCCTGAGCCAGTTCGTGTTCAAAGTGAAACTTTTAATTTCTTCTTTAAAATGCAGTCATAAACGGCCTTTAAACGGCCTTTAAAATGAGCCAGACCCATTGCACCACCAAGGTTCAGCTGAAGAAGGATGTGAGTACACAGGCTTAGGGAGCAGCCAGGCCCCTTACCCTTAACTCCTCACCCCTGGGAAAAGCTCAGAACTTTCCAAGGCACCAGCACGTGACCAGATGCCCCATGGAGAGGCCTGGGAGGAAGTCACGTGGCCCAGACCCAGGACTGAAAACATTCCTTCTAACCTTCTTCTTTGAAGGGAATGACTAGATAGCCCCAAAATACATGGAGATGAAGAAAGGGCTCCCTCAATACAGACAGTACCCATTTACTCAGCTGAGGAAGGATCTGGAAACCCTCCACTCTCCTAGCTGAATGTAAACTAACTACAGAGAAGTTACCAGGGAGTCCAGTCGGTGCCGGGTATCCCCATTTGTCGGGTATCCAGGCTTTGAGAAAACAAGAATAATCTGGTTTTAGAAGAATCATAAAGAGAGCCAAAATAACAAGTAACAATTTGGTTTTGCTTTTCTTTCCTTTTTATTTTCCTTTTCTATTTAGTCTTATGAAAAAATTGTTCCAGACAGAATAATTACAAAGTGCAATCATAGATGGAGTCACTCCTGATGTTGCCTTAGCCTATTAAAAAAAATAATAATGTAATGTTGTGGAGGACTAGCTTGGATTCCCACATCCCCCATCACACGACACAGTCCCCTGAGCCCTGCAACCTTCCCAAGCTAAGCCTCCAGCTGCTCGTGTATGAAACAATTGACCTTAAGAGGAATTTTAGAAATAATCTAGGAGCCCTTCGTGTGTGTGTGCGTGTGTGTGTGTGTGTGTGTGTGTGTGTGTGTGCTCAGAAAGTAAAAATTTCTTTATGGGTACAGACCTTGAAATCCAAAGAATCTCTGCAAGGCTATGGAGGGAGAAAGTACTTGAGAAGCACATTCCAGCCCTGCTCATGTGTATACATGTCACGGAGCTAACCAAGACAGATCTGGAGCTGGTAAGCTTTTTGGAGATTTCTGCAATCCCTGTGTGAAACACAGAGCAGAAACTCTGATCCTAGAGAAGCTGAGGTGACTTCTGGAAGACCACCCACTTGAGTCAGTGTTAAAGTTAAAATTCAGGCCAGGCAAAAGAGGAAGAAAAGCTGGACACAGGGGAAACAGTCATGCTGCATGCATGGCGCATACCTGGGCCATGCAAGGGCCCAGTGCAGTTAATGTTGGGGGCCATTCAACCCCCACAAGCCTGGTTCTGTACCTTATCGTCTCTGGAGCCAGGTTGACGGACATAAGACCATAGTCACCAAGGTCCCCACTTAGGACCGTGTACTTGGCTTAATGCTTCACTCAACCACTGGTTTGAAATCGTTGGTTGTTTTTCAACATTTTCATTCTACATTGATCCCCACAAATTAAGTAGAGAGTCCTCATTATTTCCACTTTACAGATGTGTAAACAGAGACTTGAGTAAATTCAATTGTTCTTGGCCTCAGCCGCTTTCCAAGATTAGTCTACAAACATCACACCAAGAGGAAGCAGGAGCAGACAGTCTTGAGCCGTGGGGGGAGCTATGTGGGTAGCATGATTTCATAGTCCTTTGGGACTCCCCTGCTAGGGATGAGCCACCCGAAGTCTTTGCTCTGGGGTCATGGGGCCAGACAGTATTCTCACACATCCCAGTTTACCACAGACTAATTCTTTCTCCATGCTAGCATCAGAAGAGTCCCTAGAAAAATTGGGTTGAGTTGGCTATTTTACTGATGGATCCCAGGTAACGCTTTCCAGAAATATCTCAGACCTTATCAAGTCAGCCATTCTGTGCCTGGTGGACCACAGGTTATACCCTCCAAAGACGAGACTCGTCTAAATTACAAACTAGAGAGCCTGGTCCAGACACACAGCTGCCAGAGTATCTTTGTAAGGCTGAGAGCCAGGCCAATGAACACAGAGGTATCAGTTAGCTTGAGAACTAGCCTGCTGTGAGCCATATCCAGAGACCAGAGCCAGACTGTCAACAGTACAGAGTGCTCAGGGCAGCAGAATGGACCAGAACCTATGTGCAGCTTCAGATCTTTAGCTTGCCTACTCTGTGACCCAGCCAAATCGTTTCCCTTTATTAAGTCCAAATTTTGCTGTTTGGAAGTTAGGGAAGGAGTATTAAACTCATAAGTGAGTGTCAAAGCCAAAGAGCAGGTATACAGAGTGCACAGGTCACTGCGGCCACATGGAAAGGCTTCAACTTATGTTTATTCAGCTCTTTAAATATTTCCAGAGCTCTGAGCTGGGCTCTGCAGGCAGACTGAGATATACGTCTGGCATCTACAGACTAAACCAGTAGCATACTCATAAATGTTTAAAAACCAGTTATCCGGAGGAAAAAAAATAAAGATGACTTTACGGCATATGCCAGTTTCCATGGTGTAATCACTGCCCCTGTGGCACCATCTGTCACTGGATACAGAAGTAGGAGGAGATGTCCGTTAGCTTAACTCTATGGCTCCTACACCAGCTGACCACCGAGAACAGACAGACCCTGGTACCATGGTGGAGAACAAATCAGTCGACTGGGACAGAGTGGGAGGGGCCTCCCTAAAAAGGCAGAGTACCACCAGACTTGGCAAATGTCTGGATGTAAACGGGACAAGGAAGCAGCAGGTATATGGATCAGGAAAGAAGGGGAAGGAGAATGAAAGCAAAGCTGAGAAGAGTCCAGAACAGGAAGAGACAGGGCTGAGAAAAAGCAGAGAGCAGAAGACACCCCACCCCGACCCCGGGCAGCTCTGACAAGTTCCAGAGCTGAGTTCTGCGAAGAGGACTCCATGGCACTCATCCTATGGTTTAGATCATCATTCTGGCTGCACTGTGGCTAATGCATACTGATGGCTAATGCAAAGGGTAGGCAGAGATAGCAGGTCATGTGATAGCCCAGGCAGAAGAGGCTGGTGACCTGGGCTGGGTTTATAATCAATTGGCCCCTCAGGCTCCCAGCAATGCCCACGGATAAATCAAATCAAAAATCATAGATGCTCAAATCCCTTCCATAACATAACACAGCACTGGCTGAGAACCTACACAAATCCTTCCGAATGTTGTATTTTGTTTTGTTTACTTATTTTTTTGCAATGCTAGGGATGAAACCTAAAGCCTTGTACATGCAAGCACCTAACATCTGAGCTCTACCCCTCTTCCCCTCCTGTGTATTTTACATCATCTCTAGAGTACTGACAAACCCGAATGCCATGGAACTGCCTAGGAAACGGTTATTTTACAATGTATTCTTTTGAGACTACGACAAGGACAAGCTGCCGGTATAATGTGTACCATACCATATTCTTTCCAAGTACTCTCAGTCTAGGGTTTGTTGCATCCCCAGATACAGAACCCTTGGATATGCAAGATATAGTTGTATATTTGTTGAACAGGCATTCACTGACTTTGGCCAGGCACCTATCATTATGCTAGGCTCTGGTAGCACCACCATAGCCTTCATGAGACTCCTAGGCAAGCAGAAATGTCTTCAAAGCCATAAGAATGGCTAGATCTTCGGAGCTCATGGCCTGGCTAGCACAGCACTCAGTGTTGGGCAGACACTGTTCCCTTTAACTCTTGCACACTCGTGGGGATATACGCAAGAGCTTCCCTTGCCGGAGATATTTAGCATGGATCTGGTAGGACTGCAGTTCAGGTGCCTGGAGTCTGGCCAGGATTTTAGCTGTCATCTCCAGGGTGAGCCTGTTGGGGCTGGTAGGCATAGGGGTGCTGTAAGAAGGAGGCTGGACCTTCTAGGGTAACTCCTAGCCTTCTGTTAATAAGGCCCAGGCTTCTTGTGCAGTGGCCACACCTCAGCTCCTCTGTCTCTCTAGTGATGCCTCCATGGTGCACAACAGTCTTGGTCCAGGAAGCAGCCATAGAGGCTGGACACAGAAAAGCAGAAGAACAATCTCTGTATTTGCTAAAGTCTAACTTAAAAAAAAAAAAACATTTTTGAAGAAATCTATTTTATGGTTTTGCAGACCGACCACAATAGGACTAAGGGAAGGATCACAATCCTATTAAGTTGCCAATTAGAATAACACACACACACACACACACACACACACACACACACACACGATGTTAACCACTATTTTGTCCTATCCTGCAATAAATCTGACACATTTCTCCTCCATCACGATCTATAGAGACAGACCTGTGACCATGTCTCACTGTTGGCCAGACACTAGCTGCTCAGACACTTCTTATCTTCAGCCAGCTCTTTTTTTATGAGGTGATGGGCAGTTAGTTTTGATCGTGGGCTTTAAAGTGAAATGACCTCAACTAGCGGCAGCTGTCATTTGTCCCCAAGAATTTCCTTGAGACCACTCCACACTCAAATGTGCCTATTTGTGTAGACGGCCTCTTCCCAGGGATTTCTCATCCTGACACTGTATTTCCCCTCAGCAGCCCGTCATAAGCACACAAAGACCCAACTGAATGTGACTTTGTATGAAAGATAAAACCCCGATTTCTATACTTTAAGGTCAGACAGAAGCAGTTCAAGCCTTCGAGCCCAGGTTTCTATCCATCTATGAGCTGTGTAGCTCTAGGAATTGCCCACTTTCTCTGGGCCCGTTTCTCAAGTGAAAATAGTTATTTCCTCACTTTCTGTGGTTGTCAAGAAAGAGAAATGAGAAAAGACATAAAGCGGCCAACACTGAGACGTGTACTGCTTCTGTGAACAGAAAGTCCACAGCAGCAGTCTACCAAAGTGACTGTAACTCTGGAAGTAGGGCTGGAGAGATGGGAACAACCTACCAGAGCACGGGGAGATGCAGCCATAGACGTGGCTGATAGCACCTCCCAAAACAGCTGTTTCTAGCCCTCTCTTCGCCAGCCTATCCACACGTCTCACTTCCGTTGGCATTTAGGATTCTCAAGGGAATGATAGAAGGGGGGGGGGCGGTTCTATGCCTTGCCATTCTCTGAGCAAATTAAAAGGAAATCTGTTTCTTAATACCAGTAATTAGTAGAAATTCTGATATTTTGTTCAGGATCAGATATCAAAAGAGAAATGTGTTCTCCTGAGCTAACATCCACAGACCCAAGTCAGGTGGCTGTTATAAAGTTGCATGCAGAGCAAGCAGTTGTCAGGAAACAGTACCAGTCCACCAAAGACTGTGTGGGGCCTGGGGTGAAGAACTGGCTATGGGAGCCTTCCTCCCAGGACCATCAGGAGGAGGCTCCACCTCTGGAATGATCTGTGGAACTCCACCCTGAGGCTTTGGGACTTCCGTTTCAATCGTTTCCTAGAAGGAAGGAGGAGTTTTAAATCAGACTTTCAGAATGTTATTAACAAAAGGCAGATTCTTAATGTCGGGGAGGGGGACACTTTGGGAAGAGTCATTATTCGCAGTATCTTTCTAGAGAGAAACTTCAAGGAGATCTGGTCTTATCAGCAGAGATGATAATAAGTTATTGGCCTCTCTAAAGTTAGATCTTGGGTATCAAATCGCAATGATGAGTCAAACTTGGCTGGACTTCTATCAGATCTGAGGGCTTCAGACCAAGTTCCCCACAGCCTAAGGGCCAGGATGAAGGAAAGGCTAAGGGAGGTGTAGTCTCCTCCTTCCCCCAGTGTCTCTCTGGAAAGCTACAGAGGATGGGGGCTCTGGCTTTCCTCTGAGTGCTATGTCAGCCTTGGGAACCGTCTGCCAGCTCCTCCCGGGTTCACTGCTGCTGGAGTCTCATGAAGGAATGTCCACACCGGGCCATGGAGCCATGCACTTCCTGATAGCCCAGCCAGTAAGTCTGCAGAAGGTTATGGCCACAGTGTGGATTTTCCCATCTCCCTTTTCCCCAAGGCCATCTCTAGGAGTAACCTTAATTAGAGAAGAAACAGGAAATGTCCTTTCTCTGTCGTAAGCAGGCCTGCTATGAAGTCAAGTGGAAGGACAGACAGAGCACTGTCTCTAGCTCAGTTTCCTCACACACCATCCCAGATGTGACTAAGAACTGACTACGACAATGACCATTTCCCACAAAAGCCCAAGCCCTTGATCCTCCTCCCCCACTTCATCCAGCAGAAATGTTTTCTGGAATGTTATGTCAGACAACCGCCAGTAGGGAATTGGGTTTTGCTTTCTAAATAGTAACATCATCACCTGTTAAGAGTTGGAGGAGAGACGACATTGAAGCCATCGCTTCTTTAAAGGGCCAAGGGCAATATTTGTGCTGCCCTAATCCTGGTCCTTTCTGGCTTTAGCAGTTGAGGAGAAAAGATCCCAGCTCTCTAGGAAAATCTTTCAAAGTCGCCTAGAGCTGAAGTGTGGGTGAAACACCTACTCGAGCCTGGTAAAATGCAGTCCAGTTCTCCGCCACTGACCGTGTGACTGGGACCAGGTCATTTATGAATGTCTCATTAAGGCCTAATTTTCTCCAAGTAAACGACAAACAGTCTCACTTTCCTGGAATGACAATTCTCACAGGCCCACTTCACTCTGTCTTATCTCTGTGTGAAACTAAGAGCTAGACCCCTCTTATCTCTTCTTACCTGGTCCCCACATTTAACCTCCAAGGCCTTGGAAAAAACACACTCCCCGGTACTGAATACCACCCCTGTTCCCACCCCTGCTTTTGTTCAAGCCTCTGGGAAGATCTCTCCTTCAGGCGGCCTTCCTCCAGAATGCAGGCCTGGAGCAGGGAACATCTGTGCTGCTTCCCAGAGCCTTCCTGAGGCACTTTGATAACTCACTTCAGATATTGCTTTCTGTGAGGAACTTTCCTGAAGTTTCCGGGGTTACTCCACATGCCGCCCAGAACACAGGAGATCTTCTTCCGGGATACATTTGATTGTCTTATTTTCTCACCGGAGCCTTTTCCACATCATCTGCCCGGGACCCAGTGAGGCTCCCCTCCCTAACTTATACAAGAGCTATTTGTAACCTAGCTGTGGCCCGGGAAGAGTGAGGGTTTGCGGGACAGGAAGAAGGCTTGAGTCCACGTTTGGAAGGGAAATGCCGAGAGGTCCAGTTGTGTCTGCGCTGGGGGGAGGGGCAGGATGTGGTGGGTGGGAAGGCTGCCAAAGAGGCTGTCTGTGGTATTAAAAGAGGATGTCTGCTGCTTAGCTGAGGTGGATTTGTCATGTGGGAGAGACTCTGCTGTCTTCAGAGGATACTTGAGACGGAGGAGGATTGCGCAATTTGAAAACTTCCAGTTCCAGAAACCATGGGATCCCTGACAATGCACCTATATTGGTTCTGCCCCGCTCAGGCCTAAGTCCTTAGACAAGCATGTCCTTCCTCCTGAAAGCTCCCTGGCTCTTCTCCCTGGCTCTCTGTTCCCTTCATCTGCCTCCTTCTTTTAGTCCCCCATCACTGCCCCTACTGTCTTCTCTCCTGTGGTTTTACACTTCCCCCTTGACTGACCTCCCCACTTCACTCAAGATGGTAGGTTCCAAATCCTCCCTGGCTCTCCCTTACAGGGCTTTCCCAGATCTGTGCTTCATCCTTCCTGGCTGCCTATTGACACCAGTACCACATGTTCACCCTTGTCCTTCCTTTGATGGCCTTCCTTCCCGTTCTGTCCTCTAGCATCCTTCATCTCCTGGGCAATGCCTCCTCTTACATCTTTCTACTGCTCCACTCATTCATTCATTCATTGCTCTGGCAAGCGTTTCTTTTAAATTTTAGTGGAAGTCAGAGGACAGGCTTGCAGCAGTCACCTCTCTCCTTCCACCGCAAGGGTCCCAAAGATTGAGTTCGGGTTATCAGGTTGGTGGCTAGCACCCTTACTTGCTGAGCCATCTCACTGGTCCTGAGAAACATTCCTGAAGTTTTTTCTTGATGTATTCTGGCGGCATGCACCATCTTACTGAAAGAAAGATGCATGCCCCATCCCGTTTTGCAAAGCCATGGTGCAATCTGTCAGTCCTTAAAGCCCTGCACTCCCTACTGCCTTGCTCTAACTCCAGTCTCAGGGGCACCATGATTACAGCGACTCTTATAAAACATTTAATTAGGACTGGCTTGCAGTTCAAATTAGTCTACTAGTCTATTATCATCATGGTGAAAAACATGGTGGCATTCAGGCAGGCATGGTGCTGAAGAAGGAGCTGAGAGTTCTACATCTGGATCCGCAAGTAAAGGAAGAAAATAGTCAGTCATGCTGGGTGTAGCTTGAGCTTTTCCCAGTCTGTGGGTTATGACCCTTTCACGGGGGGTCACCTAAGACCATCAGAAAGCAGGGCGGTGGTGGCGCACGCCTTTAATCCTAGCACGTGGGAGGCAGAAGCAGGCGGATTTCTGAGTTTGAGGCCAGCCTGGTCTACAGAGTGAGTTCCAGGACAGCCAGGGCTACATGGAGAAACCCTGTCTCGAAAAAAAAAACAAAAAAACAACAACAACAACAACAAAAAAGCACGGATATTTGCATTAAGATCCATAACAGCAGCAAATCGACAGTTGTGAAATAGTGACAATATATATATATATATATATATATATATATATATATGGTCAAGGATAGCTCTGATTTGCAGACATAGCACCCGACTCTGTCTACTGAGCCTCTTTGTCCTGGGATTCCCACTTTTCCACTGAAAACCAAACAGCAGACTAATCCTGCCATTTTTAAAAAGCCATTCCTGGCCTCTGGCTGATTCTCTGCATCTCCTGGTGCATTTATCCTAAACTTCTGCAAGAGAAGAACAGGAAACATTTGGCACCATTAAAGGAGACAGAGGACTCTGGTTTAACCTGCGACTGATTCTCAAGAGTCCTAGGCTATGTGTGTTTTGCCTTACCACAGGATTCAGTCAATAAATCAGAGCAGCTAGGGGGTCCTGCAGCAGGGCTGTGTTTGAAGCTGCATCTAATGATGCGTCTGTCCTCAGATCACTTTACAGGATCAGCCAAATTTGGTGAATGATAAAATACAGAAACATAAACCTTAGGAGATTCCCCCAAGGTCATACTGAAGTCAGCAGTGAAGAGGATTAGGGACTCAGGGAGCTTTCTCTTAGGCCCATTCTAAGCTACTGGACAGCACAGAGTATCCCCCAAAGCAGCTATTAAGTGGGATTTTGCCTATAAAGTAGGTTTTTTTAAGTTCTTATTTGGCTATATTTCAATGCAAATCTCCTATGGGCCAAGGGTCCATCTCAAGGGAAATTAATTACTACAAGCCTTTTGAACGCAATATGAGTTGATGTCTCCCTGTGTTTACTAAGTTCTGTTTTGTGCTTTAGTGAGTGTTTCCCAAACTTGCTTCAGGAAGCATGTTAAGGACAGTGATGCTCAGGCCTGAATCAGAGTTGTTGGGGATAAGGCCCAATCGTTATTCACTTTCGATCCAGGATGCAGCCAACTTAAAGTGCTGGTCCTCAGTCTTGGCATGCTTGGAAACCCATAGCTGGCGGCACCTGTGAGGCTTGGTCCTATCTCAAGACACTGCGATCTAACCAGCAGGGAGCATGGCCAGGACTTGTTAGGCTCCCACCCAGGGAATTCTAATGAATACCTGGCCTTGCTACTCAGAGTTTAGTTTTGTGGGTCAGGAACTGGACTGTGGCAAGAGATGCTTAGAACCCAAACCCTATAGACCTGCGGACTCAGATCTGCATTTGAACAATATCTTCCCGTAATTTGAATGCATTTAAAGCACTTTCTAGAGGACCTATTTTTACCCTGAAGAGGCTCACAGAGGATAATTATCCTCCAATTAGATACAAGATAGGCAGAGAATGAACTGAAGAATTTTAGAATGATAGTAATTACAGCTAATGAACAATATACACACTAAGGAATCGTCTTGCATTATTTAATTGAATGTTCATCATGACCCTGGATATAGGTATAAGCTCTGGGCCCATTTCATAGCTAAACAAACTGAGGCTTAAACCTAGGTGAACAGCAAAAAAGACCACCCAGATAGTCAGGGGATGACACACTTAAAGGCTCTAGGATTCTGGATGTGAAGAGGTCATTTGCTTAGACAGTGTGTCAGTCCTGCCTGTCAGACATCTGAATGGGTTACAGGTGCAGTCAGGTGCCAATCCCCCGCATCCCGCCCAGCAGAAATGACTAGCAAGCTCTACCTTTAGTGGCACTTTTGCAAGGTCATCCTTTCTACCCATCACTAGGCAGGGTGTTCTCTGGGGTTAAGTTCCCGCTTAATGTCACCCAACCCCTTAAAAGGAGGATAAGCGCAGAGTGCAGAAAGTCCTGCTGCACATGGGCAGCGGTCTGCAGATGTCCTCCAACCAAAAGCGGCTTCTCATCAGAGAACTTGTAAGGAGAAGATTCCCCACCACACCTCTGGATGTCCCTAGTGAGCCACCCGGTGGTTCTAACATTGCTCCTTCTGAGCATGGCAAGATGCTCTGGGAGCCCAACCTGAGAGCCAGCCCTGCGCTCCCTAGCAGCAGAAGCCCCTGCCTCAGGCTTCAGTATCTCCGCAAAGAGATGTCTCTTAAAGGGCTTAGCTTTAAACTAAGCTGAAATTTACACGTGGCTTTAATCTTCTTAGGGCCTTGTTTGCCCCTTGGGAGAGAAGCCATAATGGTTTAAAATTGAAAGAATGAGTGGTGGCTAGCTGATGGAATATTAAATATTCTTTCTGTGTTTTAACTCACTTTCTCTAAGGCCGTAAAGAAGTGCACATCACCCAGAGAAAGGAGAACTGGAATTCATGAGTATGAGCTCTATGCTGGGCTTTGGGAGCACAGATGGGTCAGTCAGTGCATGACTGTCAAGGAAAATGAGTTTAGAGACACAATGCCTTGCTTAAGGTCACAAAGTGGCAATGGTGGCCTCAAGGTTTGTCCTATCCCCTGAGTTCCTTTGTTCTTAATCATCCAGGACCTAGGAGAGGCTCAACATTCGCAAATGCTGCCTGGGCTCTGGGACAACAGCACTGTCTCTATCATCAGACATCAGCATTGAACCTTCAGTGACGCAACTACAGTTAGTAGGACCATCGCCGTGTTCGTAAGAATATGATCAGAGCACAGCTGTCATTTCAGAGTTCTTACTGCAATTAGTTAATCCACTTCCAGAAGTTGTTTGGCTCTGCTGGACATTTCCTATTATTGACTATTACAGGGCCTTGAAATAGAATAATAGAGAGATGCCTCGTGCCAGAAAGAGTAGGGCCTTTGTTCTCAAAAGGGGAGGGTGCCGTGGGCAGGGAGGCAGACATAGGTGGCAAGAGCATTTGCACATTTCTGCACATTTGTTCTATTTGGTTTTATGTTATCACATAATTACAGGAAGGCTGGAAATGGTCCGAAAGCACAACCAGCCAGAAGACAGCCAGCTGGAGATAGAATGGAAGAGGGTCAGGGAAAGTTAAAGGTGGATTAGACAGTTTACTTAGAAATGGGTCAGATGGTTTACAACTTCATCATCAGGTACAGCATCCTCAGAGACCTGGAGGTAGGAAAAAGACTTCTTTTTAAATGAGTGACTTGGAGATATTTAAGGTTTACTGAGTTTAGTGGTCTCTTAACCAGCCATCATCCCATATAACCAATAGTAACATGAGCTTCAGAGGGTTTAATGGGCTAGCTCCCAGTCCTAGAATTGATTGTCATCATGATAGTTCTTGAAAGCAAGTGTCTCTTAGCTTTTGATGCTTCTCTGCTCTTGGCATCAGGAAAGCCCTCAACATGCCTACAAGGGACGGCTGGCAGTGCAAATGAAAGAGGCTTCCAGATCTGAACACTGGAAGAAGCAAGACTATGGGGTCATATGCCTTTCAGGATGGGGAGACAATAAAGCTTTGTAGGGACCGTGTCAGAAAGGAGAGCTGCAGACAATTCTAAGTCATCAGCTGTCACCTGAAGCTAATTCTGTCACACAAGCGGCTCAGTGGGCATCCATCAGTGCCTCCATTATATAGACAGAAAATTCATGTCATAAATACAGGTCTACAATATAATATTAATCTTCATGCAAAGGATACTTTTGACATAACAGTTGTATTATTACATGTGTCTATGTAGAAAGAACATGTATGTTGACATATTGAATTTGAATCCCAGGTCTGCTAGATGGGAGATGTGTGGCTTCTCTGGGCATATACAAAATGGGGACCCTTGCATGTGAGTTAGAGTTGAGATAAGATTTAAATGAGGAAATGAATGATCAGACATTACTATACACCAGACCTATGAGAGGGAGCGTGTGAAACCTTGGCAGTTTCTCCTCTTCCCACTATCCCTGAGCCATCCCTGGTCTGTGAATCACTTGGTTTCAGCATTTTGGCCACCTGTTTGGAGTCCAGTGGATTTCCTCGGGAGTCAGTGTGGAATAGCAAGTGTGGCTTCTAATTTGGTCTGCAGATCAATCTTCTACTACATTTCTTGGCCGGCTGGTTGAGCACTTTCTGGGTTCCTAGTCAAGACATGGAAACATGCAACAAGATCGTGAGCCCTGAAACCAGTCATAATGGCATGTGCCACTGATCTCTGGGATCCTGAAAGGTAAAGGCAGTAAGACTAGGAGTGCAGTCATCTTTGGCTGCAGAGCTAGTGCCAGGCTGGACTGAGCTACATGAATCACTGTCTTAGAAGGAGGGAATGGGGGAGGAGGGAAGGAGAGGGAAGGAAAGGAAAGGCAGAAGTGAGCTTTGCCCTGCAATCAGAATTTTCTTAGTCTAAAGCAGAGAAAGCCAAAGCTCCCCAAATCCCTCCTCATCATGTCTCTGGTGATGAATGTAGAGTATTCTTTCCCACTGTAAACACCAACATCTGGGAGAAACAGTGGGCAATTTGGGCTTAGTTTTGCTTAGTTTTATTTGAGGCTAAGTGAATCCCACAGCAATGAAAAATCAATCCCGTATTTGGCCAGATAGACATTATTGAGACACCTGGATTAAATGGAACATAAATAATAGTCCATTGATTTTTTTTATCCAACTTGTTGTAATTTAGTTTACAAGAAACAGAATAATTCTCAGCTCTCCAAGCCTGTTATGGGGCTGAGCATGCCCATGAGCAGCTGTGAGAATCCGTGTGGCCTCACCCATCATATCTGTTCTAGTTGCTTTTATAAACATGGACAAGACTAGGAACTTATACATTATCCTTGTCAAGTTTTTCATACCTGCCCTTAGTCAAAAGCTCCATTTTAACAATGAGGGTTCCCCAAAATTGCTTCAAGGCATTGACTTTTGCAAAAACTATGAGGAAAAACTTTAGGACCCTTCCGTTAAAGACATGATCATGGTGATTAAACCAACTTCTGACTTGGAGACTAGCCCATACCTGGGTTATTATTCAAGAATTATTTAAGACTTTCCACTTCTTCCTGGGCCAAATGAGGCTCAAATCTGCTGCTGTGATTGGCAGGTACATACTTGAACTCACAGTCACCAATCTCCATTGTCAATTAGATCCTTTCCCACAACGCACCTCTGCTCAGTAAGCCTCAGTCCTTAGGTGCGTTGCAGTTTGAAGGTCCTCCCTTCCAGAGGCAGGAGATCCTGAGGGCTGTTAGAGGGGAAATGTCAATTATGGCCAGAGTGAGCACCACTAATATACTAAATAGCATAAACTGGTCTTCCATCCCTACCCTCTACCAAAAGCATCCATTCC